>JAJOZX010008451.1:0-184449 GCA_023014485.1 Bathynomus jamesi
TAATGAGTAGTAGAAAACAGTCTTGTGGGACCAGTGTAGATAGCAGGAGTGAGGCGGGAAGAGGGGAAGGAAATATAGAGGTACCCACTTCTTGTCCCTTTAAATAACGTTCCAGATACCACCAATCAGGGACATAGCCGGGGGAGGGGGAGGGGGGCAACGGCGGCGGTCACCCTCCCCCCTTGGAAATTACAGCGAAAAAATCTGCGGTAATTACAACCAAGTTCACCGCCAAACTATAATATTTAACAATTGGTATTTATGTATATACCCAAACATTTTTAAAAAAAACCTACAAATTGGTCCATTTTTTTTTAATAAAAAAATGACCCACAATGTTTCAACCATTTTATGCAACAAGGGGGGTGGGGGTTAGTACCCCAAGTTGCATGAAGGGGGTGAGGGAGAATGACCTCCCCCGAAAAGGGATAACCTAACGTGCCCAAGGCCTTTTGTGTATTCAGAAGTACACCTCGTCAGGAATAATTTTTTTTTCCCTTGTGGGTTTACATCGTTCATTCATTCATTTCACGTGTTTAATTGTGAAATTCATCCCATGAATTCATATATATATATATATATATATATATATATATATATATATATAAACCTTGTTGCTGTTGTGTGTTGGTCTCTCTTCACACGGAGGTCAAGATGGTGGCCCCGCCTCTAGATTTGGCTTGGTGAAGGAGCGAGTTGCTTTCTTGCGCTCTCCACCATACATAGCCAGGTACACCCGGCTCATCTGGTACCGTCCTGAGTCAGGAATCTAGTCTTCTCTTGAAGACTTCAACTTTGACCCCTGTAACGTCTCTGAGGTCCTTTGGAAGCTGGTTGAAAAGTCTTGGCAACCTGACAACCAAGCTATTTTCCTTCAGTGTTGAGGAGGTCCCTTGTCGGGCCTTTAATTTGGGAACACTACACATTCTGCCTTTCCTATTTTCCAGTGTTGTTTGAATGGTAATTGGGTTTAGTTTTAGGTTTGGTACCAGTTTTTCGATCATATTCCACATGTAGATTATGGTGTATCTCTCGCCTCTTCTTTCCAGGTAGTACAGATTTAGTTTATGTAGTCTTTCCCAATAGTTGAGTTCTTTACAGCCATCAATCTTGGCTGTGAAATATCTTTGCGTTTCTTCTAGTTCATTAGTTTCTTCCTTTTTATATGGGGACGTCAAAACTGAGCAGTATTCAAGTTTTGGTATAATCAGTGTTTTTAGCAAGGGAATCATACTGTCCTGTCCCTTCTTCTGAACGTTCTTAGTACCTGTCCCGCGACTCTTTTTGCTTTATTTATCGCTATCTGATTTTGTTTCGAATTTCGCATCATCTGTCATTATTACCCCCAGATCGATCGCTTTCGTCCTTCTCTGAATTTCCTGTCTATCTGGAGCATAATATGCAGTCTGTTTAAGTCCTCTTTTCTACCATATCTCAAGAGCTGAAATTCTCGGTGTTAAATGACATGTTGTCTTCTGACCATTTGTATATTTGTTCATGTTCCTCTGCAAAGCCTCCACTTCATTTACATCGCTGTTTTTCTGCTGATCTTTGTATCGTCTGCAAAGGATGTTACTATACTGTTGCTGTTTACTCCGCTGTCTATGTCTGTTAGCATGATAATGAACAGGAGTTGGGCCAGTACTGTCCCTTGTGGTACTGAGCTGCGTATTTCCGATTCTGATGATATACCTTGAATTTTGACGACCTGTAGACGTTCTCTGACGAAGTTGTATATCCATTTTCCCACTTTGCCTGTTATTCCATATATTTCATTTTATATGCTATTATATGGTGATCACATTTGTCGAAAGCTTTAGCAAATCTGTGTATATGACATCATAGTTGTCATTGCAGGATATTGTTGTATTATATATATATATATATATATAATATATATTTTTTTTTTTTTTTTTTTTAAGTTCGGGAAGAACCGATTCGCCTCTATTTAAAAGGGCATATCTCAGCGGAAAAAAACAAAGAAAAAGTGAGAGGAAAGACAGAGGAAAAAGAAAGGGTGGAGGGGACAGTCGAAGTGGAAAAAGACCAAGGATGACAAGGACTGCAGGGTCGAGCCCCATCATCCTTGGGTGCTAGGGCCGGGAGGGCGCACGTGAAACCTCCAGGAACAAGCACGTACAAACGAGCACTCAAGAGCACGAGCTTAGAACCCCCTTGCGGGGATATATATATATATATATATATATATATATATATATATATATAATTATTTCAAGAAATTTAGAACCTTTTATTTATTATTATTATTATTTCTGTTTTAGTTACGTACTTAATTATTACACAGGAAACCTCGGATATTTTTTTTTAATACATCCATGTGGTGATTGTTTGTCACCGCTTACCCCTTACCCAGACCTTTCAATTGCTTGCTAAAAACAATAATAATAATAATAATAATAATAATAAAAAATAATGCTTGTGTGTGGAAATGCCTTCTTTTAGTATTTCCGAACTCTTGTTTACCATCTTCAGGTCACTAATCCATAATTCTTTCCAAACTCTTCTGCCGGCCTGTTAGATTGACAAATTCATTTTGTTGAGAAAATTTTTTCTGGCCATGGCCCAGTCTTCATGATTGTTCTAAATGCAGTGGAAAGGTTCCTCGATACCTTTTTAACGTTGTCTCTCTCTCTTTAGTTTGCAGATTTTGCTTAAAACCGAGAACTACGAAACGAGGTGATTTCGGAGAGAGATGAACTTAGAAGTAGTAGGGAAGAGGTGACTGCGTTGAGAGAGGAGTTTAGTGTTTCCGCAGCTAGATTTAACTCGTTGAAGGATTTTGTTTCAGAGAGTTGAGCGCGAGTTCTCACACGGGGTGGAGACTGCACGAAGATTCTACGACGAAATCCCCGACCAGTCCTCATTCCCGCCCCATTTCCCTTTTAGGGGATTGACCGTTTGAGTCAGTTCGAAATGGAGCCAGACCTAAATGGTATAAACCTAACTAATCTAACCTAACACCTAACTTATCGTATCCTAACCAATCGGAATCTAACCCGGACCAAAGTGGGAAAGGCCGTGGATGAGAATGAGAATGACAAGAATTGGGAATAGCCCAATTTGAAAATGCCTCGTTTGAGATTCTCACTTTCCCATTCTTGGGCGCGGAATCGAATGGGAATGACGGTGAGTGAGAGTAAACCTTTTTATTCTGGCAGGACACTACAAGAAATGCTGACAAGGATTGAATCATTACAGTTTTAAACGCTGGATATCTTCATATTTGAAGTCAACCCTGCAAAAGAAAAATACCAAGATAAAATGGAGCGTAATATTAACCTTCTATGGACAGAATTCTTTGTAGAATCATGTTATGAGAATGTTTGACCTTAACATTTCGTAGAAGAAGTCGCCCATAGGAGGGGGGGGGGGGGGGGGGGGGGGGGGTCAATGGGCAAAAAATCGGAAAGAACCTGCATGAAATGAACAAACACATCGACAAGAATTGGTGGGATGAAGAATTTGTGAAAATTGAAGAAATTAAAGATTTAGCTGTGAAAAACATTAACTTTCAAGAATGGTGAAATTATTATTTTAGGCAATGATTTTGTGTACGCGATTGCAGGCGCACCCCTGCAACAACATCGCGCCCGTTCCATGGGAGTGTTTGTTACATTAAAATTCAAGGTTTGCAACGTTAAATTTTTTTTCTTTGAAATGGCTAAAAGTTTTTTAGCTGTTAAAATCCTTTAATTAGCACTATAAACTTCAAAAAATCTGCATGGATACTCTCACATCCTGAACTACTACCAAACTCTCTAGACTCGGAAATTATCTTAAAATTCAACTGATGTGGTGACTGAGTGAGAGTACAAAAAGAACACTAAACCGTGATTCACTTCCGGACCTATACCTATCCCATAACATCGATACTCTAAAAACAACCTAACTTTACATTCTATCCTCAAGTATATTGTGGGATAGGTTACGTCGATCAGACGTCGTAATTCCGTTATTTCCGGGCTAACGACATCCGATCGATCTTACATAAAATCGACAAGTTATTGTGGGTTGGATTAAGTTCATTTTTTTAGCGTGTGGATGCTGTGACAGGTCCTTCATTTCTACGTTCGATTAGCAAATAAACAAAGAAATGGAAGTTAAAGGAATTTCAAAGGGTTCGAGTGAATACTTATTCCAACCGTTGAAGGGAAAACTTCCCATCCGAGAATCTTTTCTTTAGCCTTTACCTCAAATGAAGAGCTTTCTTCATTTCTGTTGGAGTTAATCGCCATGTTGTACTCGATGAATATTCCGAGACCTAAATTGGATGCGAAATAATGTCAACAACAAAACTGAACACTACTGATAATTATGACTCTTTCAACCCTACTTACTTACATTTAAATATGGGTGAATTTCCAATAATTTCAAACTCAAACTACAGTATATTTGTTAGCATCTTAAACGTGACCCTCAAGCACATTTTATGCACTACTTCACAAACTAGCATTAGTGGTTAAGCAAATGAAAACTCTACCAGTCTGGGTGTCTAACCTCTGACAGATCTTCTAAATTCAGCAACGTTGCTATTTGTGTAAGTCTCGCAAGTTGTTCACGAACGCTCCATTCCGAGACTTGGGATAAATACCCTGCAATCGCTCTGATTTCTCTATCAAACTGAAGACCACCAAACTAATAACGAGTAAAAACTAGTTAAATAAATACCTCCAACTTTAATAATAAAATTACAAAAATAAATTAAACATACTCATTTCCAGAATTAAAAATCAAATCAAATCTCTACTCAATAATAAACACTCACTCTATTGAAAGAAGACTTAAAAACTGCCTTTTCAAGTTGACTTGCAACTTCTTTAACGAGGAGTTCTACGAGGGACTTGTGGTTTCCAGGCGTGAGGAGAGGAAGAAAACTGCCAAGAAGGCTGTCCAGTTGCACCATCAATTGCTGACTAAATGGGTCGTTGGCTTCGTACGAGCTAAATTCCTCCTAAATCAAAAATATTAGAAAACTGCAATTACATACATTCAAGTGATAATTCATTGTATATTTATTCCCACCATAAAAATAATGTAAGTAAAGGCATCTTTGCGTTGACCTTTTGAGACAATCGGGATCGTTTTTTGAAGCAAAACTGTTTACTAATGGTTGCTAACCATGGATGGGTGGATTAACTGTGGAAAAAAAGCTCCAGATTTTGAACTAGAGTCAAATTTCGAAAGAAAAAAGGAAGTCGATACTGAACGAAATGTAGGGAAAGGACAAGTAATATGCAGAATTTATACTGGTCTTAACTCTTTCAGTCCCGCGGATCACGATCGTACCCGTTACAAACGTGATACTAAAAGAGTATTATAATAAGCCAACAGCTTTAAGGGTATCAAGAATTAAAAACTCGCTAGTGAAGAGGTAAACTGATATGCGAGGATTCCGCACGAAACTGTGGGTTCTCTATTATCCATGATACATATACCAATATCCCGATCGGGTTAGTTTAATTGAATTTTATCAGTTCAGCATAAAGTATGTACATACGCGCTGCGTAAAAGTAAAATCTAAAAAACAAATGACGAGCAAAAATTATCAAGATTTAGCGCCGATTTAACACTCCCGTGTCATTTTGCGTGTCACGTATTCAAAGTTAAGTAACTCGGCAACACCCAGAAAAGTCGCCAATCGAATCCCAAAAATTTTTGGAGATTCAGCAAGCATATATGCGAGATAACGCAAAAATCTCGATTTTAAATTTTTAAAACCCCAGTTCGTTCATAAAGGTAGACCGCCAATGCTATTTCCAAGCTGACCGCAAGTAATGTCGAATTATACATATGAAAGGCCTCTTAGATTTATTGAAGAATAAAAAATGCACTTACATTAAAAACGACTGTTAATTTAAGCAAATAAAATTCTGAAGAGTTTTCTAAATGCAAATCCTTATTCATGTAAAATTAAACAAATTTTTATTTAAAATTTAACTACCAGTTTAAATCAAACGTGCTCGTACCGTTGCGAAAGGAAGTTCACCAAGAAACGCAAAAAACTTCACTTTTTTACGTGAAGGTCAAAATATGATAAAAACCCACTCTAATAAACAGAGTTTATTTCCACAACAGTTGCGATGCCCACTGGCATCCTCTTCGGGTGGATACCGAAAAGCGAATTTTGGTGACATTAACTAAATTTTAAAAATAAAACCCAATGTCACTAAAAAGAATAATAAAAAAAAAAAAAAACACCCCATGATATTACCAATTAGTAATTTTTTATGCTTTACAGAAATTTCATATTTCTAGGCAAACTTTATTCTGAAACTACATATAATTCTGCATTGTATCATCATGGGAGTGAAATATTTCTTTGCGATTTCTCTTGCTCTTGCAACCTACGTGAACAAACAAAAAATTCTAGTTATGTTTACTAACTTCTGTAATGTTATGTGGAATCGTGGTGAAGGAGTCGACCCAAGGTTTTACTTTAGGCTTAATAGCCGTCGCTTGAAGTTGAGACATTCCAAAATCAACGACGGTTGTGAAGCGTCCCGATGTCGCTTTTAAGTCATCTACAACAAAAAGCATAAAAATCATAACTATCGCCTAGTCCTTAACTTTTATCATGGAGAGAATTTCATACAATGAATTACTTAAATACAAAAAATTATTATTATTATTATTATTAACCAAAGCCAATCGTTATACAAAACATTTTGCTGACGTGTACCATCCGGAACTCCTATTTCCCCACACGAAGGAGCATGAGCGTGAACTCCAACCACGGTGGCGGAGGTGGGACTCGAACCCGAGCCTTCTCAGCTTTAGTCCCAGCTCCATCCAACCGAGCCACGGGAGATCATTCTGATTTTACAAATAATATCCAAGTTTCATTATGAAACTAGTTTCAAGTTTAAATTCTAATAAAACAAATGGGTTGATTTACTGTAATTTTGAAGCGTCTATTTTATTATTATATCTCTACAACTTCAGCTTAATGACCAGTACAAGCTGAATATCTGCTCCAATATTCAAAAACTTTTCTATAAGGAATCTCTTGTGGTAATTATGGAAATCATATTAAACAACCAAGTAAATTATTCAGCGAATCCAAGACATGATAACTATCGCTTCCAAATACTAAAGCATACTTGAAACATGAAGATCTTTCTCATACGAAGGTGGTGATATTTGGAATAATTTGGAAACAAATTTAAAAGCAAACGCTTCTCATACATATTTTCGTACTCGATTAAAAGAGAATTTTCGATGGACACAAGTTTCTCTCTCTTTTCATCTTTCTATTCTCGTCATTTCTCCTAAAACCTTTAAAAAATCAGTTTCATGTGTAAATTACGCTCTAACTTAAAAATACTTCAACTATTTATTTACTTCAAATCAGTAGTAATCAGTGCATACTATTAAATTATTAAATTATTTCAGAATTACCGTAAGGCATATAAACTTCATGATCGTACGTATATAAATTGTATATAATGTATGCGAGTCAGGAGTAGAAATTCACCATTTTTTTTTCAAGTCGCCAAGCTGGGCTAGTAGAACTGAAAATTTACTAGCCCTTCCCAAATTTTACTAGCCCTGAAAAAAGTTTTTAAAATTATGAACATTGGCATTTACTGGGTATATAGAAAGTTCTGTTTATTTTGTCACTTTAATTAACAGTAGAAGCCATGATATTAATGTTCAAATTGCAAACATTGGCATTCACCAGATATATGGATAATCTGTATACTTTTTTACTTCAATTAGTAGCAGAAACTATATAAAACTTAATCACTTTAATAGGTCCTTATCAAAACAACTAACTGAGACTAAATTAATAATAGAAGCCATGATATTAATGTTTAATGTTCAATGTTCAAATTGCAAGTCACTAGTCGCCCGCCGGGCGATAAAAACCAGCAAAATCGTAAGATCTACTCGCCCTTCTGATATTTTGGTCGCCTCGGGCGTATGTGAATTTCTGCCCCTGCAAGTAATTACTGCCATGAAAAGTAACTCTTATTGCCTCATACTTGGCAATTCTTTAGATATACAGTACTACTTAAAATTCCATGTCCTCGCTGAAAACAACTTTATGTACTGTATATGCTCTGTACCTATCTTTTCAACAATAAAAAATTTAAATTAATGTCGTTTCAAATCCAAACGACCTAAAATAAAGTGAAAAGACAACCCCAAAAATTGAAATTACTTCTAAATTGTGAATAATTCTTGATGAAACATCACAAAGAAAATTTGAATTCTTACTGAGACACGATTCGAGCTTTGCACTCGCGGTTATTGACAGGTCTCTCATCGCAGACTCAATGGTTTCCCTGAATCCATTTTGGAGACTGCTCACGTAACGACTACTCGTTTCAGCATTGTTAAGTGCAGTCTGGAAGAAAACCGTCTATTAATGTCATGCTTACTTTTAAACGACAAAAGGGCCAGACACGAACAACTTTTTATAGCAGTGACGTAACCTTGAGATCCTGGGACCAGTCTAGAATCCAAACTGTTCCAGAAACGTGTTATTCGAACATTATTCGTACTACACATTAAAGCAAGCAAGTACTCTTCTGGTTAAAAATCACACTATACTTGCAAAAACTGAAAAATGGTGGTCGAGACCAGTCCAGTTGCATCATTAATTTATACTTCATAGGACTGCAAGTGATGTTCAAATGTGACTACTTCATTAATAGTGACAATAATAATTTACAGGTGTGGGAAAATCACTATGAAAGAAGAATATTCAACTTACCAAGAAAGCTTGTCTTAAAAGGTCCGAATCAGCAGTTGTTGAGCTTATTTTTCCACTTTGAATAGATGACTGAAATGCGGTATAGGCCTAAACGATTAAAAAAAAGTTCTTATTTTCTTATCAGTTATGCTTACCTACTCATGACAATAAAGATAAAACATTCTCTAATGTAACTTAAGTACAGTATAATATATATATATCACAAAAGTCCAAGTTGGTCAAACATTTGTGCAAATTTTCGTCGCTGGTCATTTTGTACCCACTTGGTCGAATAAGTTATACAGTATATTCTGTATTTTCAAATTTTTAATCACTTTTGACTGTGTTAAGGTAAGGTGGGGTCTATGAGGAAGTTTAGGGAAAGCTTTTTTTACCATTATACAGAGTGGTCCAAAACTTCCAACCTATTTTGCTGGAATAATTATATCTCTATTTTATTTTCTACAGGCCAGAGATAATGATGGATGTACAAGAACGTGTGGTGGTAGTAACACTACGTATCCAAGGGAAGAAGTGCAAAGAAATTCGAAAGATGATTTCACAAACCAGGACCTACAGATAAAGCAATTCGCAAGCTGGTCAATAAATTTATAAGAACAGTATCTGTTCATGATGAGGCACGATCTGGACGTCCAGGTACGTCTCAAGAAAATGTCGAATTGGTAAGGATGTCTTTGAAACAAATCCTAGAAATGTCAACACGCACAGCATCGGATTTTAAAATCAACATTAAAAAAGAAGTTACTATATTCAGGTGCAACATGAGTTACACGAAGAGGATTATCCAAGACGTGCCCGCCAGGTACAGAGAATTGATTGAAAAAATTCAAACAGAAAACATTATCCTTCCTGCATAAAAAAACTAGGCCGATTCAACAAAACCTAAAAAAAAGCTATGTTGACGACAGGTATTTTAGCCCTTTACCATGCGTTACACTAAATACTGAAGGCAAACTAAATGAATAATTTAACTGAAAACTATTTAACAAGATCTTTCGAAGACCTACATATACAGTTTATACACATACATTTTTATAGCGAAAAATTGTTGGCTTTTTGTCGTCGACGACCAAGGCAGTAAATCTTATGGGGAATTTTCATCGGATCGCCAGGTTGATAGGCAATCACTACAGGCCTATATAGTTTTTTCCAAACCTTTCTAACGTTCAACATTTGGTTCTTCATTGGGACGTGGCCGTCCCTTGTAAATCTCAGACTTTATAGAATTTCACAAATAATAGTGAACATTCGAGTGTGTAAGGGAAGCGACATATGTAAACGGCTTCACAGCCTGCAGTTTGAACACCGTCTTTTGGGTCAATTTACATATATATAAACCTTAAACGGACAAGCTAATGAAAATTAGTTTCTGTTAACCTTTGCCTAATCTTCATATTTTAAAGACGAATAAATGTTTAGAAGTCTAACCTGCGTAAGGTCCAAATACCCTTGCACTGGAAATCCTTTCCTCAGAGTCTGATGGAATCCAGCGGCCAACTGACGCTCGAGAAGATCAACAGAATGGTTCAACATTGCACAGACACCGTCCACGCTACTCGAGGCGATTGCCCGTCTAAAATAAGGGAAGACGTCAGTTCACCACTAAAATTATCACGCCAATCTCAGGAATCCAGTGTTACCTTTCATGGCAAGGTTGGGGGTATACCTCTAGTGATACGTCAAATGAGACCAATATCTTTAATCAGTGATCCATAAATTATTTTGCCTTGCAAAATTACCACTATCTAGAATAAACTGCTTAGAAAACCAAAGCAACTTGAAGTTTCGATCGAAATCAATGAAAATTAATGAAATTTTATTTTATTTAGAAACGAGGGAACAAAATTCTAATTTCAGTGTTGTCAGAAGGAAAAAACTATCTGCGATAAATGAAAACCTTCCATTGAATTTCTAAATACAGCAACAATATTATTGGTGAATACACACCTCACAAACAGATTCCGTTCTTCCGTATCTCGTTAACTTTTGTGCCACATTTATTTAAATTACACATTTAATTAAATCTTCCCATCTTTTACGCATTCACTTTTCACAATTTTATCATTATCCATTCTTTCCACATGACCATGCCAACATGTAGCAGACTATCTTCCATTCTCATCTGCAATGACTTCATCACTCCACATTTACCGAACATCATTTCTCATACGACCAATCCATCTTACACCAATCATGCCCCTTAAATTATTCATTTCAACTGCTCTCACTTCTGACAAACTGCGCCCATGACTCGCTTGCCGCCTTGCTTCAATCTACTGTCACCCTCCAATGTACTTGCCCGTCTTGTCAATCAAATATACCAGACATTTAAATTCTTTCACAACCTCAAAAATATGCTCCATTCACCTCAAAATTACCTGCTCATTTTCATTCTTTTTCAATGACAAGAACCTTGCTTTTTCACACGCTTTCAATAATCTCCTTTCACATATGTTAAAAAACTTGCCATTGCTTTCCTTAGTTCATTCTGTGATTCACCAAGAACCACCACATTATCAGCATACATTAGCTGCGACAACAGCCAGTTATTCTCTTTCAAATTCAGGTTTACCCATTCCTCCACCAATCTTGTTTTCATCTCACGCCCCACCCCATCTATATACTGTACAAATGAGTGTACATATTAAGCAGTTACGGCAACATCATACAATCCTGTCGTAGTTCAGTATTAATATCGAGCCAGTCACTCAACCCAACTCTTACATAAACAGTACTACCCACACAAAAATTTCTCAATGTATTTAACAACTTACCACTGTCACCATCCATTGTTATCACTTGCTTGTAAGGCAAATCTATTCACTTTATTATACGTTTTCTCTAATTCCATAAATGCCATATACACACAGTACACCTTTTTCTTCTAATAACTTTGCTTCTCAATCAGCTGTCCCACTGTGAACAAGTGATCAACACCCTTCTTTCTCTAAAACTGCTTTCTTCATCGCGAACCAACGGATCCATAAAAGTTTCACTCTACCTATCAACCCTCTTCCTCCAATTTTCCCACTGTACTTAAAGAATTTATACCATCATAATTTTTAAATTCAGTTTACACTACATACCACCACCAAAAACAACAGTATTCACATTTGCTTTTTGTTCACCAACCAGTTCATAAAATGTTGTTTAAATCTCTCGCCATTCTTGTCTTTCATTCAACCAGACTCCTCAGCAACACCTTATTTCTTCTCAGAATAATTTTTTCTCCCCATACTGATCTTTCATCTACCTTCCTAAAGGTTTCATCGACTCTCTTTTTGCCACTCACTTCAAACTTTTTTTGTATTTTTTGTACATCTTATTAAATCTTTTCATCATTGACAGGCTGCATGTGTGACATTCTTTCTCAAACTCTCTTTTCTTGCCCCCAAAGCGTCTGTGCTGACAAATCATGGCAACCTGCATCTTCTCTGCATCCTCATTTATACCTCTTAACGAGTAAATATAACTGAAAATTAAAAGTTGTTTCAGCCCTGAGGAGGACACTAAATTTACCTAACACTTTTCTTTATTATGTAAAACGCATCATCAACAAGAGAAGATGTCTGGTTCTGTCCCTCCCCAGAGTCTAAGAACACTGCTTTCCTGAAGGACTCGTTCTGATAAAACTGTTCCAAAATGGTGTACGTTCCAATTACAACAGCCATGTCACACACGAGTTGAGAGCGAGAAAGCTTGGTCTCGAAAGCTTCTATCTTTTGGTTTCTTAAATTGGCATCTTCAATCGATGCTTCGCAATCAGCCTACGAGAAATTTATTTAACAATAACAACATATGGGGACAATGAGACTTAATTTCACCAAATTTAAATTATAACTATTTGGAACCTTTTCGAAACTGACATTCTTAAAATTTATTAAGGATACAAGATTGAAAGATGTTAAACTTTTATCCCAAACCAAACCTCTATTATTTCAACTACTAAAATCAAAGAATAGCCCTAATGATAAAAAAAAATAAGAATTCGAATAATTTATTATATTCAACTTCAAATATGTGAAGTACTTACAGACACTCTCCTTTTCAAAAACCTGAGATACAACTCAGCTCGAGCATTCATAAGAGTAAGCTCTCCCAAAAGCGTGTCCAAATCCCTTGGATCTGGAATATTTGGTTTTTGTTCTTTTACAGCCGAAGTTGAGCCCACAGATGTACTATTAAATCTAAATGATCATATTAAAACATTATTTTACAAATTAAACACCAAAACTGCAAAGCCTGTAACCATGTAAGTACAGTATTCAGTAATCAAAAGACCAACTTCTGATATCTGAACCCGAATGTACTGACCATATATGTAACAATTAAATTTAAAAGAAAAGACTTCCGATACAATTTTATTAAAACGAACCTTAATGACTCCTGAACTGCAGAAACAATATAATTTAATCGTCTTTGTTTTTGCATTTCAGATATTATGTCTTTAGCCATTCTGTCACACTCTTCCTGTAGGAGTTCTACAACAATATACAGCTGTCCAGGATCTGTAAAAGAAATGCTATTCAATTCTATATATTGTACTGAACAATTTTTAATGCTGTTAAGTATGGGGACCATTCATAAATTTAGTTCAGGGAGGTTCAAGTAAAGTATCAAGAGAGACAATGAAAAATCTCTTACTGTAATAGGTTTCAATTATAGGCTGACGAATCTCTACGGTACGCGCAATTTCTTCAAACAAAAGCGTAATTGAATCTGCCCAAATGATGTGAGCTCTTTTATCTCTTGGACCAATTTGCTTCGCTTGATACAAAGTTTTCTCTGTTTTGTCCCGAATCTAAAATGTAAACAGAAGAACTTGGCATGAGATTGAACTTTTGCCTATACCCTATATATACCCTAAGACTAAGTGATACGACATGCGAGACCGATGTCTTCATTTACACAGCTCACAAACTGTTTCCATTCCCCACTGTTTCTTATAAACTGTTGTGTTGTGCAACATTTATATCAACAGCAGTTTTATTCACACATCAACTGTATCCATCTTTCATGCAGTTTTCCTCTACTTCTCACACCTATACATTCACTATTATGCACCTTTTCACAATTCTGTCATTACTCATTCTCTCCACATGACCATACCAATGCGTATATTACATGGAGGATAGTAGTGTACTCATTGGTATGGTCATGTAGAAAGAATGAATAATGACAGAATTATGAAAAGCTGTATTACTAACCACCTTTCTACTGTATCTCACATTTACTTTATTAGTCCTCTGATGTTTAATTCAAGTTAGACAGTTTCAAATGAAAGAAGAAGACCAACGCAACAATACTATTAATGCGACTTTTTATCACTGTGCCGCACAAACTAAGTTTTAATGACTTAAATCTACGGGATGTACAAATAATACTCGCAAACATGCTTCAAACACAACAATGAACAAAACACCAACATACATTTGATTAAATATTAAACCAAAATAATTATTATTAATCTTATGTGAATAGAAAGTACATACTAAACTTTTTATTTAAATGAGGTGCAACTGTGATTTAATTAAGGTTAGAAACTGTAATGGCAGCTAATTAACAAGTAGCCCTATACAATCATATACATTCATCAGTACAATTATGCCTATTTTAGAATGCTATTAATTACATTTAGTATTTTTATTGTAGCTTGTCATATTAATTCAATATTAGTATGTTAAATAGTAATACAACTAATGAATATGATAATAAAAACCCACTCTAATAGACAGAGTTTATTTCCACAACAGTTTCGATGCCCAGTGGCATCCTCTTCGGGTGGATACAAAAAAATGAATGAACCAAACACAAGAGGGAAAACAGTCCAGGGACCATTAAGAAATTCGCACCTAGGTTACATCCTGTTCTCCCGACACTGGAAGGGCATTTTTTTATTAAAGGGACCCACTTATAAGTACATTTGCACAAATTTAAAACTATTTTCTTGTTCTGTCCATACAGATTCTATTATTTTTTATTTTTATATAATTACATTTATTACATTTAATATTGCATTATTATTTATTACAGAAATTATAAATTTATTATTACATTGATCATTACATTGTTGTTTATTATACAAAATTATAAACTGAAAAATGAATGAAAAAGGCGAGAAGAAAACAATCCAGAGACTACTAAGAAATTCGCACCTAGGCTAGATAGATCCTGTTCCCCAGAAGGGCATTTTTATTAGAGAGTCCCGCTTACAAGTACATTCGCACAAATTAAAACTATCTTCTTGTTCTATACATACAGATTCTATTATTTTAACATAATTACTGCATTTATTATTGCCTTTACATTTTTTTAACATTTATTATTATTACCTTTACACTAATTATTACATTTATTGCATTTATATTTATTTCCACACTTATTACTTCCATTATTACATTTACGTTTATTATTACAGAAAAAAAAAAAAAAAAAAGAACCAATGAGTAAGGAAACAATCCAGAGACCTTTAAGAAATTCACACTTAGGTTAGAACCCCGTTCACCCGACTCTGTAAGGGATTTTTTGACCAAGAATCTCATTAAAGGGTCCAACTTATAAGTACCTTCGCACAAATTAAAATTATCTACTTGTTCCATACATACAGACTCTATTATTCTTCTTTTGACATAACTTACTTACTTCTTACTTCGTAGCCCCCGGGTTCTCTTATGCGAACCCGGCAGCGCTCAGGTATCCCGCGACCACCGTGGGACGGGTCCATAGGTCTCGTAGAGAGGTAATGTTGGAGTTCTCTCTTTGTTGAGAGAGAGTGTGGCAGTGTAAGAGTAGGTGTTCTGTGTCCTCAGGGTGGAGGTAGCATTTTTGACAGGTGGAGGTGTCAGCTAGGTGGAGTCTCTGTCTGTATTGTTGGAGGGAGGGGTGGTGGCCTGAACGGAGCCTGGCCAGAGTAACTCTTGTTTTCCTTGGGAGGGTTTGTTCGCTCTGATGGACTACAGGGGGAGTATCGTGAAGGACAGTGTTGTGTGGTTGGTCGAGTAGGTATTTCCGGGTGAATTCTGTGTGGAGATGTTTAATGGGGTTGATGTTTAGGGGAGGGGGGGGGGGATATTGTTCAGTAGCTGTGAATAGTGAGCAGCAGGAGTACGTTTTTTGTTGCGGGGTGGGGGATTGTGTAATGTGAGATGGTGACAGGGGTGGTCTGGGGCCAGTGCTCTGGAGAAGAATTGAGTCCCTGTCATGTTCATGTGGTGTTCGATGGGGAGTATTTTCGTATCTGCATGTAGGTGTGGGATGGGTGTGGTTCGGAGGCAGCCAGTAATGCTTCTGAGACCTCTGTTTTGTGTGGTCTGTATCTTTTTCTGGTTTGTGTGGGAGATGGATGGGGACCAGGCGGGGGCAGCGTAAGTTAGGGTAGTACGTACAAACTGTTTGTATAGGATACTGAGGGATTCCTTCTGTTGACCGAATGTTGTGGAGGTGAGTGTTCTGAGAGCGTTGAGTTTTTTTGTTGCTTTGGAGCAAATGTTTGATATGTGAGGGGAAAAGGATGTGTGTGTGTCTAGGGTGAGGCCAAGGATTGTTGGGGTTATGTTTAGAGGTAGGGGATGTCCCATGAGGGTGACTCTCGGGTGTGCTTGGGATTCGTGGCGGTCTGAGGTTAGGAGGGTGATGGAGGATTTTTGAGGGGATGCTGACATCCTATTGTTAGTCAGCCAGAGTTCCAGATTGGTAATATACTGCTGGATCAGGCGTGTGGTGGTGTTACGGTTATGGTGTTGTGCTGTTATGGTCAGGTCATCTGCATAGGAGGAGACGTGGACATGGGGGGAGAGAGGTTGTGGGAGGTCGTGCATGAAAAGGTTGAAGAGGATTGGAGAGAGTATGGAGCCCTGTGGGACGCCATTGTATAGTCTGTAGGTTTTGGATGAGTGTTGTTTGTGTATGACTTTGCCAAGTCGGCCTGCAATGAGATTAGTAAGCCATTTCTTGTCATTGGTGGGGATAATTATTACATTATTATTACATTTTTTTTTTTTTTTTTTTTTTTTGTATTGGGGCGTTTACCGCCATTTCCCGCTATACGCTAGCGGATATCATGGCGAAGCAGAATATGAGAAAGAGAAACGGAGACGGGGGAAAGGCACTAGAAGTGGGAGGACCGCGGACGACGGGTGAGAAGTCACCTAAAGCTCAGAGAGGAGGCGAGATTGGGAGAGGAAAAGGAAAAGGAAAAGACGGTCAAGCGAGAAGAGAGGGCTCTCAGCGAGCATAAGACGTAAACGATCGGGGAGGGGGAAATCAGAGAGGAACGGGAAGGCGCGACGACGTACTGACGACAGGGTGGGGCATTCCACAAGGATGTGAAAGACGGTGAGGGGCGACTGGCAGGAGGCGCAACAAGGAGCCTCCTGCCGGGACATAAGATAGCCGTGCGTGAGGCGCGTATGGCCGATGCGAAGCCGCGCAAGGACGACCTCTTTGTGCCGGGAGCGGTGGAAAGAGGACGCCCAATATGACAGGCGGGGGCGGATGGACCAGAGTTTATTTCCGGTGGCATCGTCCCAGGACTGCTGCCATATGCGGTCGTAGAGGGACCGAAAGACCTGCACATAGTCAGAGAAGGGGAGCGGGCGGGGGAGGGGAGGCATCGAGGCGGCGGACCGGGCTGTGCGGTCAGCCGCCTCATTACCGGAAACACCGACATGGGCAGGAACCCAGCTGAAGGTGACCCGGATCCGGTGAACGGTGTGCAGGACATGGTACTCCTGTTGAATAATGCGTACGAGGGGGTCCGGGGAATCATAGCGCTCGAGCGCTTGAAGGGCGCTCAGCGAGTCCGAAAAGATGGTACAGGAAGACCGCGAAAAACCCGATACCAGACGGAGGGCTTCCAGAAGGGCAAAGAGCTCCGCGGAAAAGATGGAGGCCTGAACCGGCAGGGGGATACCCCGGGAGGTAGGTGACAGCGACGGAGAGAAGACGGCGGCCGCGACACCTGCAGGGGAGCGCGAGCCGTCAGTGTAGACGGGAACATCGTCCGAGTGCACGGGAAGATGGGCCAGAAAAGAAGACCGGAGGACGGTAGGAGGAGACTCCTTACGCAGGCCACGGAGCGCCTGGCAGCGGCAGATAGGGGTGGTCAGCCAGGTCGAAGGAGAACGGCAGAATAGAGGGTGGGGGGATCCCCAGGGACGAAAAGATGTCGGCCAGGGAGGCAGCGAAATGCCACGTGTCAGGCCGGGGTAGCGCCTGGGAGATCGCGGAGAAGAGTAGGGACCTCGGGAGGCGGCAGATGCGAAGGTAACACTTCGCCATGAGAAGGCCCCGGCGAAGGGGCAGGGGGGGGGTGTCCGCAGTCCACCTGAAGACTAGCGACAGGGGACGAGCGGAAGGCACCCGACGCCAGGCGAAGGCCACGGTGGAGAAGAGGATCCAGCATACGGAGTGCCGGAGAGGAGGCGGAGCTGTAGACCACACAGCCGTAGTCTATGCGGGATTGCACCAGGGAGGTGTACAGGCGCAGCAGAGTACGCCTGTCCGCCCCCAGGTCATGTGGGACAGGTGACTCAAAAGGGAGAGGGTGCGGTGAGATGATTGCCGCAACCGCCTAAGGTGTGGAACCCAACCGAAAAATTCGTCGAGGGTCATACCCAGGAATCGAACGGATGGGACGAGGGGAAGAGTGCCGGCAAGGGTAAGGACGAAGGTATGCGACAGACGGAGGCGCCGAGGACGGAAAAGCATACTGGAAGACTTAGAGGGTGAGAAAGCATAGCCAACCGAGGACGCCCAGCGAACCACCGCGTTGATGGCTAGCTGGAGTCGACGTTCAGCCAAAGACGGGAGGCGGCCAGAGCAATAGATAGCCAGGTCATCGGCATAGAGGGAGCTACGAACGGAAGTAGGCAGGACCGTAGCGACTGTGTTCATCACTAGTGAGAAACACAGGACGCTAAGGACACTACCCTGAGGGACACCCTCCTCCAACGGAAAGCGGTCAGAGAGGGTAGAACCGATGCGGACGCGGAAAGAACGGGCGGACAAGAAGTTATAAATAAAGGAGGGGAGAAAGCCTATGAAACCCAGGGAGCGTAAGCAGTCAAAGACCGCGCTCCGCCGAGTAGTATCGTAGGCCTTCTGGAGGTCGAAAAAGACGGCGAGTACAAAGTGACGCCGGGAGAAAGCCTCCTGCACGTCGTGGCTAAGGAGGAGGAGGGGGTCGGTGGTAGACCGGAAGCGCCGGAAACCAGCCTGGGTAGCAGGGTATTGGTCACTCGCCTCCAGAGTAAGGGACAGCCGCGAGGCGACCATCGCCTCCATAACCTTGCAGGCGCAGCATGTCAGGGAAATGGGGCGATAGTTCGACGGGAGTGAGGGGTCTTTATCGGGCTTCGGGATGGGGACGACGATGGACTCACGCCACCGGTCCGGGAATGAACCCTCCAACCAAATCCGGTTATAGAGGTCCAGTACAAAGCTGAGAGCAGAGGGGTGGAGGTGCCGTAACAAGTCATAGGGGATATTATCGGGGCCGGGTGCGGAGGAGCGTCGGGGGCGGAGGGCCTCCCGAAGCTCCGTCATGCGGAAGAGGTGATTATAGGGGTCATCCCTATGAGGTGGAAAATCCGGTGGGTCGCGGCGGGAATGGGGGGAATCGGAACTGGAGATGGCTGCGAAGTGCGCCGCGAGTGCGTTCGCGACGGCCTCCGGATCGGAGACGAACTCGTCGTCCCCGACCCGAAGCACCGGGGGTCGAGGGGGGACACGGGTCCCCTCAAAGCTACGCACCTTGCGCCAAACAGTCGAGGGGGCAGTCGAGGAGGAGATCCCGGACACGTAACTCCGCCAGGAGGTACGCCGGGCCAGTTTCAGGACCCGACGGGCCACTGCCTTCAGGCACTGAAACTCTATCTTGTGCTCCAGCTGGCGGGTCCGGTAGAAGCGGCGGCCGGCACGGCGCCGCTCCTGAACGGCATGGGAGCACTCTGAGGTCCACCATGGGACGCTTCGCGGCCTGGGGGAGCCAGAGGTACGGGGGATGCAACTGGCGGCAGCCGAGAGGATCTTACTCTCGAGGAAGGCGAGGGCCTCACTGACGGAGGGAAAGGCAGGAATTGATGGCGAGATCGCCGTGCCCCTCGCGTATGAGGCCCAGTCTGCTCGGGCGGACAGAGGTGGGGGGGAGGAGACGGGTCGGGGTAAGACACACTGGGAAATGGTCACTGCCGGAAGAATCCGGCAGGACCTCCCAGGTGAACTCCGTCACGATTTCGAGGGAAACCAGGGAAAGGTCGATACAGGTGAAACTGTCGTGGGCCGAGTGAAGGCAGGTTGGGGAGCCATCGTTCAGAAAGGTGAACTCGAGCTCGTCCATAAGGGAGAGAAGGATCCCGGAGAGAAAGGTGGAGCAAACGTCCCCCCAGGCCGGGTCCCGACTGTTGAAGTCCCCGAGAATCAGGAAAGGGCGGGGAAGCTGAAGAATTAGGTCACGGAGAGAATCGGGTGGAGGGCGTACGTTAGGGGAGAGGTAAAGAGAGCAGACCGTGAGCTGGCGCCCCAAGGAAAGGCGCACGGCCACAGCTTGCAGGACTGTACGGAGCGGGAGGGGGCGGAAAGGGACGGAGCGGTGCACGAAGACCGCGGCGCCCCCCCTCCCCGCCCCATCGAGAGGCGGGGAAGGGAGCCCGCAGTAACCGGACACTCGAGGGAGGGAACGGGATCCCAGAATCGTCTCCTGAAGGCAGAAACACGCCGGACACCTGGAGGCCAGGAGAGAGGAGAGACTCTCGAGGCCTACCAGGAGCCCGCGGATGTTCCACTGCAGGAGCGAGGTATAGGGAGGGGTAGGAAAGTCAGCGTAAAGAATGGTTATGGGGTGGGTGGGCCGATCGGGCGGCCCGAGATTAAAGAGGGAATCGGAAAGCCCCGGAGTTCAGCGAGGGACGCCGAACGAGGGCGAAGGCGAGGGTCACCCCGACGAGGGGGCGATGTGGAACCAGACGCCGGCAAGTCCTCCAGAAGAGGAGTCTCCCGGACGTCCGGGGGAGAGCGATGCAGAGAAGGGGATGTGAGAGGTATCCAGAATGCCCCTCCCTTCACCGGAGGTGCGGGGGAGGCAGGACTACGAGGGGGAGTGGAAAATAATACCTCACCCAGAGGCATTGGCAGGTCGAGGAGAGAGATGGGGCGGGTCAAGCGCGGGGGCGTGCACGTCCCACCCACGCCGACCAGGCGGGCGAGTTCCCCCTCCAGTGGGTCCATCGACCGGGCCGGAGAGGGGTGTATCTCAGCCCCCACCACGAGGGCCGTCGGGGACCCCAGGGGGGAGCGTGCATAACGGTTGCGCAGTGGGGACACCGGGGCGGTAGGGCGAAGGGGGCGTTTGTGTTTGGGAGAGGAAGGTGATGCGAGGCTTATGGCTTCGAACCTTTCGGGGTCACCACTGGCGCGGCGCTTGCGGCCCCTACCCCTCCGTCGTGCGGCCCGCATGGGTGACGGCGGGTCACGATCCGGAATGGGGGTGGCCGAAGGCGCCGGTGGAGAGGGCGTAGAAGGGGCAGGGGGGGTTGCCGACGAAGCATCAGCGTTCGCGGAGGGAGCACGTGGGGACGCGCTGGTAGTACGGGGAGCCGCGGTAGGAGTCCGCTGGGCGGCAGAGGATGGACTGGGAGTAGCGGACACGGTGGGTGGAGGCGCGTTGGGAACCGCCGGTGAGGACGGGGTCCGGGAACGGAGAGCCTCGGCGTACGAGGCACCACGCCGGGCCTCGCAGCCACGCAACCGGTCCCGCGCCTCCCGAGCGCTGAGAAACTCTGATGAACAGAGGGCCCGAACCTCCCTTTCAAAGAGGAAGGACGGGCAAGAGCGGGATGAAGCAGGGTGTGGTCCATGGCAGTTGGTGCAGGAAGGCGGAGCAGTACAGGGCAAGGGGTGGGGAGGGCCGCCGCAGCGGACACACAACGGGGCCGGCTGACGGCAGGAGCTGCTCACGTGGCCAAACCTATTGCACTGAAAACAGCGCGTAGGATCTGGCACGTATGGTCGTACTGAGAATTCGCACGCTCGTCTCTCACCAAAGCCCCAGAATACCGAAACGGGGGGCACCAGTGAGTCGAAAGTGAGGAGCAGGCGAGGAGAAGGGGCGGTTGGGGATCGCGATCTGTCGGGAAAGCGGTACACCCTCACAACACCCTGGGAGGCGAGGTCAATCTGGAGGTCTTCCACCGGGATGGGTAGAAGACGAGCAGCGTAAATTGTGCCCTGGCACTGATTGAGGTGGGGGTGGAGGGACACCGTAATCCCGCAGCCCAGGACATTGGGGATAGCGAGCAGAGAGGAGGTTTCGACAGAGGAACGCAACCTTATCAGAATGGAGCCATCCCTCTGAGGCCGAAGGTCAAAACGAGCCGTCCCCGTCACCCCATGGATCGCTCGAAAGAGGCGTTCATGGTTAGTGGGGGGGCTTGGAGGAGGAGGGGCGGAGGACGAGGAACTTGTCCACCGTCCTAAGGCCGAGCGAAGACGTCGGGCCAAACACCACCGATACTTCGAGGGGACGGGGAGACGAGAAAGGCGGACGGCGACGTCGGGTCCCACGTCCCCCAGGGGCCGAGGGGGCCGGGGGCGATGAGGCCCGACCGGAGTGGGAGGCGACCGGGGCCGCGGGCTTCCCACCTGAGGGCGAAAAAGCAGGTGGGTCCCTATCGGGACGTGGAATATGGGGGGATCCAGGGGTCGGGGGGTCCACTGCAGGTCCATCCGCCACTGGCGGGGGTCGGTCAGCGGCGCCACGAGCCTGGGGAAGAGAGGGAGAGGAGGTGTCGGCAAGAAGAGCAGACGGGGTGGGCGAGGGCTGCCGACTGCCCTTACCAGACCCAAGGTCCAAAGAGGTAGTCAGAGGGAGGTCAGATGCACAAGCCGGGTCGTCAACGAGGTCCATTAGATTTGTAAGTGTTTCCATAAAGAAAATTTTTATTTTTGTTTCGCGCCCGGGGCCGCGGGGAAACCGATTACCCGGGGCCCAAAGGGACCAAGCGCATGCCGGCGGGGGATGGGTGCCTCGTCCCATGTAGGTACCCCCGTTTCAAAAGGGGCCCTTGCAGCGTCGAAAGTTCTCCCCCGCCGGCAGCAAAGACCAAGGCCCCCCAGGGTCCCAGGCCTGGGCACCTACCAGCCAACTTAGTCCGGCCCCGGCCATGGGAGCGAGACCCCCAGCGACCAGCCCCGGCAGCCCACGGGGCGCGCGAAGTGAACAGAGAAAGCAGAAAAAACAGAGGGGGCAAGGAAGAGGGTAAAGAGGGTAAAGAGGGGAAGACAGGAAAGAGGGGGCTGTAGGATAGCAGGGTATGCTAAAAGTCCACTTCGCAACCGGGCGGGGGACCCGGCAGGGCCCCCAGCCGCGGCTGACCCCCCTCGCCACATGGAGGCAGGAGCCCGCGGGCGATCCATCCCAGAAAGACCGCCCGCGGGGAGGGGGAATTATTACATATATAAAGTACTTTATATATATGTAATAATTATGTCAAAAGAATAATAATAGAATCTGTATGTATGGAACAAGTAGATAATTTTAATTTGTGCGAAGGTACTTATAAGTTGGACCCTTTAATGAGATTCTTGGTCAAAAAATCCCTTACAGAGTCGGGTGAACAGGTTCTAACCTAAGTGTGAATTTCTTAAAGGTCTCTGGATTGTTTCCTTACATGCTTTTGGTTCATTTGGTTTTTTTTTTCTGGTAAAATGTAAATGGAATAATGGAAGTAATAAGTGTGGAAATAAATATAAATGCAGTAAATGTAATAATTAGTGTAAAGGTAATAATAATAAATGTTAAAAAAAATGTAAATGCAATAATAAATGCAGTAATTATGTCAAAATAATAGAATCTGTATGTATAGAAGAAGAAGATAGTTTTAAATTTGTGCGAATGTACCTATAAGCGGGTCCCTTTAATAAAAAATGCCCTTCCAGTGTCAGGAGAACAGGATCTAACCTTGGTGCAAATTTTGGATCAAATGTAGAATTCGGACCCCAGCCTTCTTTAGTTAGCTTTATAAGGCTAACTAACAAAAATATCATGACCTAACCTAACCAATCGTCAAGGGCGTACAGTTAACCTAACGATTGGTTAGGTTAGGTCGTGATATTTTTGTTAGTTAGCCTTATAAAGCTAACTAAAGAAGGCTGGGGTCCGAATTCTACATTTGATCCCAAATTTCTTAATGGTACCTGGACTGTTTTCCCTCTTGTTTTTGGTTCAATCATTTTTCTGTATCGACCCGAAGAGGATGCCATTGGGCATCGAAACTGTTGTGGAAATAAACTCTGTGTATTAGAGTGGGTTTTATCATCATAGTTTGATCTTCACACAGAAAAAAGTTAAGTTTTTTGCATTTACAACTAATGAAATTAAATGGTACAGCACCTTTGAACAAAGGTAATTTGTGAACTTCCTTAATCCTTCTTTTTGTCTGTTCAGCAGAGGGAACAATTTGAAGAACCGTTCAATGCTTGCCTCATCTTCGTGTCTTACAGCATCATCAAAATTTTGATTTATAATATCTCTCAATTTGGATTCTGCTATTCTTAAACGCTCAAACCATGTCTCAACATTTTCGCCTGTAATGAAATGTACTTAAGTATTTTTCTAACTGGAGGTAAAATAAAGTTACTTTACATTATAGAAGCAAATGCACTGTTAATGTTATTCACACTCTTACATGTACAGTATAATGAAGGGTATATGTAAAACAGTCAACTGTAGCAAATATACAACTAGAAGTTCAGATATTCTTTCAAATAGACCAGCATGATTCAGAATCAACATTTATATAAAATTAAGAGGTACCGCATAGAATAATAATAATGATGATGTCCACTAATATGAGTGAATTTCTGTTTCCTTTGAAACAATTCTAGAAATATTCTTTAGTTGAATCATTAAATTTTTTCTCCATCCATGGCAGACATTTTATTACAAGGCTCCAACTGGCAGCCGATGAGGTGTAGCCAATTGGCCCACAACAGTAAACCATAAAAACAAGTGTGAATAGAGTAGGCTGAGGGCTGGTTGAGTCATCATTAAAATGTTCATTTTTCTTAATATTGAATTGTGATATAAATTTAAGTTGTTACATTTCAAGACAGGGCATGATTTCTACAGTTGACTAGTACTTTTATTCAGTTAACCAACTTAGCAGACATTCCCTACCTTTGTTTACTGAATCTGCAGAGTGTCTAAGAATGGTTTCATCCATGGAGAGAAATCGATGTATGTGAGCTGCAGCCTTCTCAAAATCTTTAAAAGAATAATTTTATATAGAGTATAGCAGGAACAATACATAACAGCACTTAAATCACCTTCAAAATCTGTCATAGTTTTCCTCTCCTTCATAAAATGTACATTTAGGTTCAAAGACCATTTAGTTTTAATGACAAGAGAGTGAGTGAAACTGCTTAAATCATAATAAATGCAGTATCAGGTATTTTTCTGAATTTATTAAGGCACCATGAAGGTGTGTGCAAGTTTTTCCTGGTAGGCCTAAAAACACACTTAAAAAAGGGGAAATTAAAGCAATTTCTTAAATTATATATAAAAATGATGAGATTTACCTTCTTGAGATAAAGCTGTTGCTACACCTCCAGCACACCCCTCCAAGTCTAAGAGATCTCCAACTCTTTTTTGTACATCAGAGACTCTGCCCTATTATGAAGGTTCAGTATCAGTATATGACCATCTGTTTTTTTATCTTTCTTTTCAAAAGCAAAGCTATTAACCTACATAGCCTATCCATTCTATAGATTATATGGGAAAAAGATGCAGAGTAAAGACCTATAGACACTTTGTCAAGTCAACAGGAAATTCCATTGATAGGTTACTCTAATAACCTAACTTGATGAAATGTCACACTGACAATGTTGAAATTAATACATGCACATTCAAAAATATTTACTGCACATTCATTTATTTATTTATATTATCTTTACTTTTAATAACTATTTTTGAACTATTCCAGTTATAGTAGTTTTATGGTTGCAATTATACAAACAATTGAACAAACCATATGAAGTATTTCTTATTCAACATCCAAGTAGTTTTTGTTATATCCTTCTACAAATGAGTTTATTTCCACAACAGTTTCGATACCCACTGGCATCCTCTTTGGGTAGATACAGAAAAACAAATTCATTTTTCTGTATCCACCCAAAGAGGATGCCAGTGGGCATCAAAACCATTGTGGAAATAAACTCATTTGTAGAAGGATATAACAAAAACTACTTGGATGTTGAATAAGAAATACTTCATATGGTTTGTTCATTTGTTTGTATAATGTATAGACTAATGTATAGCATGTGTGGATGTGATTGCAGATATTCAGCTTTTATATCTGTGGATGCAGGTGTGAAAAAATTGTGGATGTTCTGTAGATGCAGATATTTACAACATCCCTACCAGTAACATACCATACAGCTTATAGGCTTGTCATAATCAACAGCAAAAACCTCTAACTACTACTATAGCTACATTAACAAAATTTACCTTTGCCACATCCAACTCTCTAACTTTAGCCGACACATTATTTGCCAACTGACAAGTAAATGAAATTGTATTTTCTAATTTTTTGGCATCTGCTTGTACAATTTGAAGAGTTGGTACCAGATGAGCCAACTGAGACAACCGGGCCTCTAGGTGGTGTCTGTTTCCAACACTCCATTCCAGTCGTTCATCTACAATTGCCTAAAAAAGTACATTTTAAAACCATTACAGTAAAGTATGTTAGCTATAAAATCTGTTTAAAGCTTTTGTCTAGGCCACTGTGACCACTGCAGTTTTCTCTTCTTAACCCATTACTGCCCAAAACTATTTTTTTTATTTCCTGATACTTCTTGATATATTCAACTTCAGAGAGACTTTAAATAAACATAAAATAATTATCTGATACAAAAAAAATTTAAATTAAATTAGCTATACAGCATTTCCATAAGATAAAATTATAATTTAACTTTATAAATACTGGGCTTTTATCACAATATTAAGAAACTAAATATTTATGAGGCCCCTTTACCTCCCTTCATTCGAACAGAAGACTTTAAAAATATTAAATACTAAGAAAGCCAACTTGCTTATGGGGCTTTTCACGGCATTAGAGTAAAGTTTAAAGATATTCCTACTACCATACTGTATTCTTGAAACTCTATTATGTTTCTTAGTAATATGAGATGCAAATCAATATGGAATAAAAGCCCCCAGTAAAGGATATATAATTTATTGAAATTAAGGTACAGAAGCTCTGGTCTTCATCAGGCACAATATTTACACATGTTCTGGTGAAGATCAGAGATCTGACTAAAAGGTTGGGGGATCCCCCAAAATCTAAATGCAGTGCTGCAGTTCAGAGACAGAGTTCATAATAGCTTAATAATATCCTAAGTTAGGTCAGGTTAGGCTAAGTTTGGTTGGTTAGGTTTGTCAATATGGAGTTTCTGAAAGTAGTTCTGCATCTGGATTCTGGAATTTTACCAAAGGTTGTACACTTTAATTTCAATAAATTTAGTCTTTTTTAATTGCACCTTGAGATATCTCCTCTTGAAACCTTAATTTGATAATATAGGCTACAACAATTACTGTATAAGTTTTACTGTTACTACACTAAGCATGAAGGGTAGAGCCTATCTATAAAATATGATTGAAAAGAATTTCAGTACTGGATTTACTAACAATGTTTTCCCATTTTAAATATTTAAAAAAGAATTTATTGCTATTGTATGCTACTAGTGGTACTATATTGTGGTATAGCAAAAACACTAAAGTATGTAGACCTATTTAAGCTACTCAGTTTATTATTAAAACTTTGACTAAGTAGAGTAGGGCATAGACAAATTTAGTTTACCACCTGAACCTATACATATGAAACTGAGCACAAACTATGGTAATTTAAAACTGGATACACTCTAGTAGTCAGCCTATATTAACCCTTTGATGACCAGTATACGTTTCTTTGAACTTAAAAGTTTAAGTTTTATTGTGTTTTACAATTAGATATTAGTAACTATAGTCACTTAAATGACCCATTTTGGGGTTAATTTTCTGACAACTAAACGATACCTGTATAAACATGTAGATGTATTTGTAGAAACGTTGCATCATTGTACAATTTATATTATTATTTCCGTTAGGACAAATATGTCCTGTGGTCCTCAAAGGGTTAATGTCCACTAGTTTGCATATATTTTTATAATAATTAGCCATACCAATACCATACTTACCTCTTCTTTACAAAGCTTATCATATGCTTCTTTTATTTCTTCTAGGGTAGTAAGTTTCTTGGGATCTAAAGTCTCTATTTCATCTGATTTCATTTTCCTTAAAGGAAAAAAGAAAGGTTGACAGATTCTGAGAAGTACAGTACCTAATAGAATACTAAGTAGGCCTAGTAGGTTGATTCAGAAATAGGAAAATATTGAAGAGCAGGAATGATGGTAGAAAGTATGAACTGCTAAAGTAGCCCTAGTCTAAATCCAGTACCTAGCTACCATAAAAAAAGGGTGACTGAACATTGTCATATTTTTTATTTTTGTAACAAGTTAGGGTAAATTTCCAGATGTCAGAGTCCATAGGCCATAATTACTAAACTAACTTGACCTGGTTAAATCTAACCTAATTTAACATATTACCAAGCTATATTACAAACTTTGTCTCCAAACTGCAACTGGCATCTCAAGTTTTGCCTAATTTACTACCATAACTACTGATGTTGAGGAAACAAAATTAGCCAAATTTAGGAAAGAATTCAATATCTTTGAGCCAATAAATATAATAAAATGATAGATTTTTCATGAACTTTAAAAGTGTTTGAAGCTACCCCATTTTATAGTACAAGAGGTTTGGCAGAAATCCAGACTACACTTTACACAATCTGCTTAATTTTTCCAACAGCATCAACCAAGGACTTTTCCATGTCATATCACTATCACACTGTAAAAAAATATATAGGCCTATGGTTGATTGCTTTCAACCTGGCAATTGGAAATTTCCACCAGACTTATTGCCTACAGTCAATGGCAAAAAGCCTATGGTATTTGTTAAAAGTTGTGTGTGGAGGTCTTCAAAAGACCGTGTAGTTTTTTTTTTTTTTTTTAGTTAAATTATTAAATTTATTTGCCTTAAGTATTTAGTGCAGCTCAATGGTAAAGCGGAAACCACCATACCTTTTTCTTTAGTTGAAAGTCACGTTTGGTTGTAGGTTGAGCAGCTACTGACTACACTTCTCTCTCAATGTTGGCAACTAGGTTACACAAGGCATTTGTTAAGTTCAATTAACACTGTGCCTAACTACTCACAGGGATAGACTATCCTGTAATTTTATTAGTGTTTTTCACTCAGAACGTGTAGGAAGATTAAACACATCTTCCTTGCTTACAGCAATGCTCACAACTAGGCAGCTCTAGTAATTCTTTGTGGTCTTAAATTTTGCTTAAGTCCACAAATGAAAAAACACCCATCATATATAATTTTTATATTTTCATTACTTCTCAAAATTTTCATGTCAAATGTGATGGAAAATTTTGATACAAAAAAATATATTCTTGCTTGTTATGTAGGTTCAATGCCTACATATTTTGTTCTACCCATGGCAATTTTCCCCATTCCCAATAGGTTTTCATCACAAATCCTGAGGCAATTTGTAGTTATTTAATACAATAAATTGATATTTTGTATTTATTTATGAAATAAAGGTATGGTACCATATATGATACCATATTGTAAGTGTGTTTAGGCCTGAGTTTGAATTAGGTCTTGTTGTCAACTGTAATGTAAAGTGTATGACCATGTATAGTTTTTTTGCATATACTATACTAGGGGGAGGGTAAGACCATGAAGAGAAATTTGTATGTTATACATTAAAATTTTGATGAACAATGTTTTTCAAACCATGTGAAATGAGTTAAAAAGTATGAAGTACAGTAGAAAGAGAGAGGTTACTCAAGACCTATTTAAAATACACAAGTTCAAGAGACCAACTTCTCTAATTTGGTTAAAGTTATGTCAATCAGTTTTACTCCCCTAGTCATAAGAAATTAATGGAATTAAGGTTAGTTAAATTAAGCATTTTAACTTTGCTAACTATTTGTAAGTCTTTAAGTCATCAGTTCCCAAATTCTTGTTGTTTTGGAGTTTTGTCATGTTCTATTAGTTATTTATGTTTTGAATAGAATTATACCATGGTGAGTTAATTAAAATGTACTTCCATGTTATGTTGTTTGGTTAAGCAAGTCCGTACTGTGTTCAAACCTCTCACCACTTCAGGCTAATCAGTACCCATAGTTTTGATAGAGTAAGTTTTACTCTTACCACAGGTAGATCTGGAATGCTTAGGGTTTTGAAGCCTGTATTTTTTTTTTTTAAATGCAGGAAGGAGGGGCTAAGGTTGAATGCCTGCAAAAGGGGTACCCCCCCTCCCTGACAGAAGAAGAGAATCGAAATTAAAGCCCAGGGTTTTGGAGATGCCTGAACACTGAGTTTGAAAGATTGGAGATCATAGAGAAGGGGAAAGATGGATTGGGGGAAATTGTTCCAAAGTTGACCAGTTGAGTTGATGAAAGATTGAAAATACTGATTAACCCTTGTGTTAGAGAGTTGGACAGAAAAGGAATGAGAAAGTGTCAAAAGTCCAGTGCTGCATGCTCTCCTTAAAGGAGGTATGCAGTTAGTATTCAGAATAGTAATGGGGGAAGGGTGGGGGGAGGGGGGTAATGGGGAGATATGGGGGTAATGGGGGAAGGGTCGGGGGAGGGGGGGGGGGGTAATGGGGAGATGTGGGGGTAATGGGGGAGGGGGTTAGCCCCCAAGTTGCATAAAGGGGGGGTGAGGGGGGTTTTGGGGGCATTCAGTTGACCTAACCGGGCAACGCTGGGTACCTCACTTATCTATTATATATTTTCGCCTTTCTGTCTGTCTGTCTGTCCTTTATGCGCCATTTTCTTTTCAGAGCGTCAGTCTGTTTACAGGTATCAAAATCATTCGAGATGCATGGGCTGAAGTTAAAGAAAAAACACTGCGAGGTGTTTGGAGGAAGCTCATTCCTTCACTTATGGATGACTTCGAAGGCTTTGACGATCCAGTGGAGGTGGTGACTGCAAGTGTTGTTCAGATGGCTAGGGAATTGGAAGTTGAGCCTGACAATGTCATAGAATTGCTTCAGTCACATGATGAGCCCCTAACAGATGAGGATCTTCTTCTGATTGAAAAGCAGAGAAGACTGCAATGTGAAGAGGAGTGCCATTCTGATGGCAGTCCAGCTATTCCAAGAGATATGACGATTGTGGAATTGGAAGATGCCATTAAGTCTATCGAAAATGGGATTGCAGCCTTTGAAAGAATAGACCCTAATTTTGAAAGATTGTCTAAAGTTAATGCTATCCTTGCAAATGGTATTGCTTGTTATAAAGACATTTTGAGAGAGAAGAGACGGCACTCGATGAGACAGAGTTCTTTGCTATTGTACTTCAAGAAAGTACCGTTGCAGCCTTCCACAGAAACAGAAAGCCTGCCATCAACTTCAATTGAAACACCTTCTTCATCAAAGTCACCATCTCCAAAATGAATAAGATTCGTTGAAGAGTCAGATGATGAAAATGTACCATCTCTAGTGATGTAAAAAAAATTTTTTATTTTTTTATTTTTTTTTTTTTTAATATAGATATTGCCAATTTAATTATAAGGTATACTTTTGCAATGATATATATTATAAAAATAAATAAATAAATAATAAAATAGGCCATGTGGTACCAGTATAGAATGTCCTTTTCAGCCTATTTACAGAAAAAACTGGCCACTTTCTTGCACTGAAAGTCTTGTATCTTGAGATCCATTAAACTTGCAAGAACACTGGCTAGGAGCTGACTGCCCATTGTCCAACCTTCCCAGGACTCTCCCATCCATGCCTCGGATTTGAATCTCCCACTTAACTATCCTTTAGACCCGCGATGACATATTCCCCCCCCCCCCACGAGACCATCCATATATATATATACATACACATACACCCATATACATATATACCAATATATACATAAATACTTATATACACATTTATATCTATTGTATACCCCATACACATGCATACATCCAGAATTCCAGATACATACGCATGCATACTCACATATATACCTACACAAACTCATACACCTCTATTTCGCCCTTTCATTACCTCCGAGATCATTTAGCACATACAGTAATATCCATACAGCCAAAAGAAACCAATTAAGCACAGACAGAGCAGCAAAGCTAGTATTTATATCCCAAAATGCAAAATTCCAAGAAAGTGAAGTAAAACATGGTGCTACATTGGCTTCGTCAACATCCAAATCTGCAATAAATACCAGTACCTGTGATATTGAAACTATTTGCTTTAATCAATCTAGTGATAATGATTCTTCAATGGAAATAGAATCAGATAATGAAAGTTAAACAGCATTAGGTTAACACAAAGGTTAAAGAAAGAGATGAATATTTATTTTTTTTTATTTTTCTATTTGGAATATATATATATATATATATATATATATATATATATACTGGTATTCTTGCCAATCACAATTATATCTATTGTTTATACCAGTATTATGGATATTATACCAGTACCTGTGATATTGAAACTAGCATATATGCTCTACCCAATCTAGTGATGATTCTTCCATGGAAATGAAGGTTAACCAACATTAGGTTAACAAAAAGGTTCAAAAAAAGGTGAATATATTTTTTTTCGATCTGGAATATATATACTGGTACTCTTGCCAATCACAATTATGTATATTGTTTGAAATGAGGAAGAATGTTTTATGTTCTAGTTAAAAAATATAGGTATATACATATAAAAAATGAGGGTTTGTTTTTCCTTTCTATTATATACTTTTTGTGTGATTGTTTTTCTAAAAGATGACTATATACCAAAGCTGGGCACTTGCGTTTTTTTTGCGGTACTGCGGTACTGCGGTACTACCACACTACCAAACCGGGACCACATAACGCAGTACCGCAAAGGATCGCTGAAAGTACAGCCTGTACTTTCAGCGATCCTTTGCGGTACTGCGTTATGCGGTCCCGTTTGGTAGTGCGGTAGTACCGCAAAAAAAAACGCAAGTGCCCAGCTTTGCTATATACATATACTAGGTATAACCGTATAAGCATGGTAGTATAGTAAATTATAGGTAATACTAATATACTTATTAGATTAAAGGAAGAAAAATATGGAATAAGTTTAAAACAATAAAAAACAAAAAAAAAAAAAAACAGACTATCTTCGTTTTAAACAAAAAAAAACTACAAAAAAAACAAAAAAAAATGACACTAAAAAACGACTCACATCACTAACCATCTCCTTCATCATCCATGCAATAAATATATTTATTTTAAAATTTATATTTGTCTCTCACTATAAGTAAAGAAATATATATTTTAAGGTAAGCAATGTATTTATTTTGCCTTCGTATCATTGTTTTATAGGTCTAGCGCTATTGCGCACTTAATATATAATAGTAGTAATATGTCACTTTGTCGCTATATGCATTCACAAGGAAAAAAGGCCGTAATTAGCTTAACGGCCAGGGGCCCAGTCCCTAACCCACCGTTATTGTGAGGTGCTACTGTATATTAAAGCCTGTAGTATAGCATACAATTCTGCAGTAAATATAGAACAATGCTCTGGAAGGCAAAAACCCTTAATCACCCCATCCCAAAGAAATGCATATCCAGTGCCACTTTCTGATTTAGACCCATCAGTATATACAGGTAAGTATCCTCTTTCTTTGTAAGTTTCTACCCTCTCCAGAAAACTTCTTTGGAGCACAATTGCAAAAGCCAATTTGTTGTTAGTGGTATGAATAGAAAGTCAAAATTCACTGTTACAGGGTGATAAATGAAATAGGAACTTTGCTGAGATGCTATCAAATCAAAAGTTAAACCCACTTGGTGAATAAAATCCTTGATCCAGCCACTAAAAGGTATTGGGTATGGACGTAGTCTATAAAATTGAAAATTATAAAATCTATTAATACAAGTTTTAGTTGGGTGTGAATCAAACCTTAACATTTTAGTAGCATACCTGGCACCTAACAGTTTTCTTCTATAATGCAAGGGCATAATGTTTGCTTCAGCTTCTAAATAATCAACTCTTGTACATTTGAGAGCTCCCAAAGCCAGTCTAATACATTTATACTGCATCCTATCTAGCTTCAGTAAATTTGTTTTAGAACAGGTATGGTACAAAAAACACCCATAGTCTAATTTACTACGTACCAAGGACCCATATAACCAACAAAGTTGATCTACTTAAACCCCAAACTGAATTAGAAAAAAATTTTAATATAAATAGCTTTCACACAAGCTTCCTCCAGGTATTGAATATGCTTAGACCAAGTCAAACCCTGATCCAAAACTATTCCCAGATATCTATAACTTGAAACATACTGAACTGGATTTCCTGATAAATATAATGTTAAATCATCATTCCTCCATGGTCTTTTTGAGAAAATCATACATTTTGATTTGGAAGATGAAAATTTTAAGCCCCATTCCTCTGACCATTCACTAATATGATTAAGGACACCTTGCATCACATATGTCAGAAAATTCAAATCAGCCCCAACCACCCACAAGGCACAGTCATCAGCATACATGGAATACCTGACACTGTCATTGATTCCTTCAAATAAATTATTAATCATCAAGGAAAATAGTGTTGGACTTAGGATACTTCCCTGTGGGAGGCCAATTTCAACATTAAAGCTATTGGAAATGTGATTTCCAACTAAAACTCTAATACGGTGGTTAGAAATAAAATTTTGGATAAATCTTGGAAGATGGCCTTTTAACCCAGATTTATACAGTTTTTGAAGTAAACCATGATGCCAGACAGTATCATAAGCCTTTCCAATATCAAGGAACACAGTCAAGACATTCATTTCTCAAAAAAGACTCCCTTATATCATTTTCTAACCGAACAAGGGTATCTATTGTTGAAAATCTATGCCTGAACCCACTCTGAAACTGAGACAAAACATTCTTTTCTTCTAAAAATTTCATGTCTAAATGATACCATTTTCTCCATAACTTTACACAGACAACTTGTTAATGCTATAGGCCTAAAAGATGTAGGGTCAGTAGAAGGTCTACCTGGCTTATACAGAGGGATTAAAATACTCTCTCCCCAGCAATCTGGGAAGACATCTCATAACCATAAAAAATTATAAAACCTTAGTAAAATTTCTTTATTTTGTGGGGTCATATTAGATAGAAAGGGATATACAATATTATCTCTACCAGGAGCTGTTAGTTTAGTATCCTTAAGAATTCTTTCCAGTTCATATATGGTAAATGGGGAGTTGTAAGTAGTATCACTTGGTTCAAAATGAATAGGGACAAACTCAGATTCCACCATATGATATAAAAAAGGTTCAATATAAAAGGAGAGGCTACTGGTATTTGCAAAACTGCTGCCTAAAATCTGGGCAGTGTCAACTGGATCAGCATATAAAACAGCTTCAGACTTTAAAACCAAAGAACCCCTAGATCCCCTATTGGCACTAAAACGCTGTATTTTATTCCAAACCTCACTCACTGTGGACTGTGACAATCAGTGGCGGTCCTAGCTTACATGACACCCTGGGCGAACCTCACCTTCAGCGCCCCCCCCCCCCTGTTCGCCAACACACACACATTCGAATCCCCCCAAAATAAAGGACAGACATAACTCTTTCACAAAATAACTTTTTATTGGACTAATTGTTAGAACTTCAGAACCAAAACAAAGACTCAAATTTCTGAATTTTACAAATCCTTCATCACGTAAATAGAATAACTCACTTAAGAGATGTAATTATGATACTATGAACAGGAAAAATACAAATTAAATTGCACAACTGCCATAAATAAACTAGAGAATCAAATTTCTAAATTGTACAAATGCTCTATCACATAAATAGAATAAGACACTTAAGAGAGGGTAATTATTATGCTACACTTTGAACAAGAAACAAAATAAACTGCACCACAGCACAACTGCCATCTAAAGCCTGACTCTTCTTACCTTCCTTGATGCAAAGTCATGAATTAAATCATCATATGAAATCTGCTCAGCAATTGTATGATTTATACTGATGATGGCCAGACCGTAAGGCGTTCCTGTGACATAGTTGACCTCAGGTAGGATTTGATGAACTTCAGCTTTGAAAAGCTCCTCTCTGCTTCAGCAACAGTGACTGGAAGAGTAAGACCAATTCTGAGAGCAGTCCACAAATTTGGATATATTTCAGAGAGCTCCCTTTCATGGATAAATGTCAGCAGTTCAAGCAAGGATATGGTCTTTGATGGCAAGTCAGGCAAGTTCTTCAGCTCCTGTGCAAGCTCTCTGCCATCCAAGTCAGATTGTCCCTTAAAGTGTAGTGTAGTACTAAGGTTCACACATTGTTCTGTCAGCTCCTCAAATGTGAGATTTTGGAAATGTGTCAGCACTCCAAACTTCTATCCCACAATTTCCAACGTGGAAAATCTTTCCTGAATGGCTGATGTTGCAGCATCAACCACTGCATTGAAAAATGTCACCTCCAGCTTCTTCAAAGCATCAATCAAGGGCTCATCAGATGCTTCATAGGAGAAGTGCCGCTTTGTGGACCTCAGCCATTTTTGTTTTAACACAGCCTCCACATTCATTTGTTCACAGATATCTGTGGCTGCCATTTGTGCAGCCACAAAACCTGTTGCCCTGTAATTGCGGAGACCTCTCTCTGTTTTTTTTAGGAGATTTACTGCAACATCAACGTGCATGCTAGGAGACTGCATCTGCTTGCTCACATGCTGAATTTGGCACAACAGGTCATGCCACACCACTGAACAAATGGCGAAGCGGTATGACCCAACCTCCTCTGACAGAGATTGAGCCTCGACCTTTATTACAGTGTCTTTGGTGTGGTCCCTCACCTCGATCAGTGCATCTCTCACTGCAGCTGCCTGATATCTCAGGGGTTCCACACTCTTGATCTTGCTTTCCCACCTTGTATCAGACCACATCTTCAATGTGATGTTCACATGTTTTTTCAAAATGGCCCATCGTTGTGTGGAGGCTGAAAACAAGTTGTAAAGCTTCTGCAAGATGCCAAAGTAACTTGTGGCATCAATAGATCCCTTAGCAGCATCGGCCACAAGCAAATTCAGAGAATGAGCCCCACATGGAACAAACAGAGCTCTGGGATTAATTTCTAGGAGCCTGGATTGAACACCCTTGTTTTTTCCCCTCATGTTGGCCCCGTTGTCGTATGATTGTCCTCTACAGTCCATGAAAGGAACTTTAGCTCCTCCAGTCTCTTCAGAATCAGAGATGCCAAATGTTGACCAGTGGACTCCTCTGCCTCCAAAAACCCCATGAAATGTTCCTTTATATGGGGCTTCCCCTCCAGTGACACAACCCGAATCACAACTGACAACTGTTCAGTGTGGCTGATATCTGGAGTGCAATCTAGAATTATTGAAAAAAACTTTGATTGTTTGATGTCGCTCACCATTGCTGAAATGGTCTTGCTGCTCGACAAATCAATGAGTTCGTTTTGTATGTGGTGGCCGAGGTAGCTGGTGTGACTGGAGGTCCCTTTTTGGACACGGTTAATGTGCTCTTGCATTATAGGATCAAATTGTGCCATCAGTTCAACTTCTTTCAGAAAATTGCCATTTGATGGTGAGAACAATTTTTCTGTATGTCCCCTTAATGCCAAATTCCTAACTGCCAGAGAATGCACAATAGCAGTGAGACGTGTCAGCACCGCTCTCCATCTCAACTTCTCAGCCTCCAGAAGTGCCATCTCCTGCTTGTCAATGGTCTCCCCCTTTCTCATCCTCACTGCCAGTTCTTTCCAGATTTTTATAGAATTTAGGTGTTCTGAACTGTTGTCATGTGATGTGAGCAATGAGCTTGCATGCTTCCAGTCCGAGAGTCCCAAACTTGTTAAATTTATTTTCCTCTTCGAAAATAATGTACAACAGAAACAGAAAAGGCTGTTGTTTTTTAAGGAATAGACCAACCAACTTCTGGTTATATTTTCCCCACTAACCAATGACTTCCTGAAGTATTGATGGTGGAAACTTCTTCCGTCACTGTCGTTTCTAGGGAATACAAAGTCAGATGGTACTTGACTTGGTCCCCTGGAAACCAGTTGTGTCCAAATTCTCTCAGTCAGAACTGAAGGCCAGTTAGCAGGGTCGGTGGACAGAGACTCATCCTCAGGAGGCGATTCTGCTCCAGGCCTTTCTAATAGAAAGAACAAGAGCATTACTCATTAGTATACACACCTAAGTTAGATAACACATTATTCACAGCACTTTGTTATGGTGGTGGTGTTATGGAATTATGGTGGTGAAACACCACACATACCCAGTAACCCAGACCCAGTGATAATAACATTATAATTTATAACTGTTTGCAAAATGCTTTGCAGGGATGCACACACATACACATACACACACACGCACACACTCTCAGACATATGTGCACACAAACTCACCTGAAGAGTCCTGCCGGGGAGAAGTAGAAGCAAATGGGTCTTCATCCTCAGGATCAGACTGCATTTGTGGAGACATATGTGAGGCTGAGGAGGTAGATGGCTCCTCAGCCTCAATAATGGCAGAAGTAGACGGCTTCTCATCCTGGCTAGTGGCAGAGGGTGTTCCAAAATATTTCAAAAGTGCCCCTGCAAATAGTAAAATAGAACATAACAGACCAATGCATGAATAGGCTAGTACAATTAATTTAACATGTTATTAAGCACAATTTATTAAACTTTTAGAATAGGAAACAAATGAATAATACAACCTCCTTGGTTAATGGCTAATTATATACATAATAGTACACTTCAAATGACTCAGAAAGCTATATCACAAAATAGCAGTGCAATATAGCAGTGAAGAGTAGATGACATAGCTCTATACCTTTATCTTTTGCTCATTTCTCCTCTTCTTCTTTCCTCTTTTTTCTAAACTGAGCACCTGATAGCTTTGACCTCTTCTTATCCATTTGCGGTTATTTGACAGACCTTAGTGGCTTAGTGTGAAGATTCGTTCTGTAATAAATAATATACATTTCACTATTTAACCAAACCTAGAAAAATAACATGGCCTTTATTCCCAATAATATTAATCTGGAAGCATTTTGCATTGTTTAGGTCTTTTATGGGAAGGTTTATGGAAAATGCAATAGATGGTTTTTTATTAATAAAAATATATTTATTGATCTTTTATTATTTATTTTATTTTATTTTATTTTTTTTTTTATTTATTTCTTTATTTATTTATTCTTATTTTTATTTTTTTTGCAGGCGCTCATGCCACCCCTCCACAAATGCTGCCCTGTGCGGCTGCCCATATGAGGAACCGCCACTGGTGACGATACAGACTGTACAAAATCTCTCCTTGAGTTCCTCTTAGATAGTCTAACAACCCTACGAGCCAATGCTTTTGCTTTTTGATAGATGACCAATGTTTCTTGTATGGGATTACCAACAAAAAGCCTAAATGCTCTCTTTTTAACTCTAAGAGCTTCAGCACAGGTATCATTCCACCAGTATTTACTATATTTAAAGTTCACTGTTGATGAAGAGCGGGGAATATATTTAGATGCACAAGCAATGAGTGAGTTTATTATATTACAACAATTTTCATCAGCACTTCTACAAAAATCAACTGGAGGAAGAGAGAGATTGGCTTCAAAGGTTAATAAAGAACTACCTATCTTCCATTTTGGCCTCTTAAAAACCAACTCCTCAAAAGTGTCAAGAATAATAGGGAAATGATCACTGTCATATAAGTCTGGTAACACAGTCCAAGATAGTTGCTGAAATAAACCAGAAAAGGCAACTGTTAAGTCAATGCTTGAAAAGTGTCCCCTAAATTCAGCACAATAAGTTGGGACTGGAGAGTTCAAAACAAATAAATCTAGATCATAAACAATTCTGCCAGTAAGTTACCCTTAATACAACTATTATGTGAACCCCAGGAGACATGGTGGCTATTGAAATCTCCCATCAGTAGGACTGGTTGTGGCACTTTCAAGAGGACACTCTCAAATTCCTTTCTTGTAAGAGTCAGATGTGGAGGTAGATAAATGGAACAGACAGTAAAAGACACTGACCTAAGGTGAATTCTGGCTGCCACAATTTCAAAACCTGAACAAATTGCAACAGGAGAAAAAGGGATGGAATTGTGTATCCCTAGAAGGACACCACCACCCTGCCTAGTCCTATCTTTACGAACACAAGTACAGTGGTACCTCGTTACTCGAATTTAATTCGTTCCTGGAGGCGGTTCGACTAATGAAAAGTTCGAGTAACAAACTAATTAATTGCCTTTAAATTAATAGAAATAGAAATAATGCGTTCCTGGACCCCCAAACTCGAATTTTAAACTTTAAAATATGCTTTAATTATACAAATTATTATATAATTATTCTAATTTTATTAATTTTATTAATAATTAGTAATAATAATTAATAAAATTAATAAAATTTAAAGTAAAAAAAGTAAAAAAGGTTTTAAGTGTACTTACCAGAAGGAGGCTTGATGATGGGCTTGGTTGGAGGAGGAGGAGAGGGAGGTAGGTTCTTAGAACCTTTTGGAAGGTGAATCACCTTCCAGAAGAACATCAGGAACGTCCACTTCGGGTTCCGACATAGAGGGCTTGATCCAGCGTTCGAGTGTAACCTGACGTTGACGACCCTTCAAAATGTTCGAGTAGTGGCGTATAACATTGTCATTGAAAATATCAACACATCTGTCTGAAATTGCCTTGTTAGGGAACGTCTCCTCTACAATGGCCTGCACTGCCTCCCAATGGCTGAGGAGTTTCTTGATCTTCTCAGAAGGCAGGTTCTTCTTTTCTTCCTCCTCCTCTGTAGCGGAGACCTCATCTTCAGCCTCTTGCTTGTTCTGCTCAAGGAGGTGCTGGAGCTCATCTGTGGTCAGCTCCGTCTTGTGCTCATCCAGGAGCTCCTCCACGTCATCGGCATCCATCTCCAGGCCCATGGACGTCCCTAGACACACTATGGCAGGAACAACAGGGCTTCCTGGAAGACCTCAAAGTCGCGATCAGCTACACATTCCCGCCAAAGCTTCCTCCAGGCAGAGTTCAATGTCCTGGTAGTCACAGCAGCCCAGGATTTGACGATGATCCAGATGGCATGAAGGATGTTGAAATGATCCTTCCAAAAGTCTCTGAGGGTCAAATCAGTCCCATTCGTCACATCAAAGCATCTCTCGAACATGCTCTTAGTGTAGAGCTTCTTAAAGTTAGAGATGACTTGCTGGTCCATGGGCTGGATAAGGGGGTGGTATTGGGGGGCAGAAACTTTATCTTGATAAAGTCATGTTCTACCAACAAATCTTCTTCTAAACCAGGAGGATGGGCAGGGGCATTATCCATCACAAGAAGAGCCTTGAGCGGAAGACCCTGCTCTTCAAGGTACGACTTCACTTGAGGGGCGAACACCTCAGTGACCCACTCAAAAAAGAATAGCCTCGTAACCCATGCCTTTGAATTCGAGCGCCACATCACATTCAAGTCTGTTATCCTGACGTTGTTTTTCTTGAACACCCGAGGATTTTGCGAGTGGTAGACCAGTAAAGGCTTAACTTTACAGTCGCCACTCGCATTGGCGCACAGAAGCAAAGTCAGGCGATCCTTCATGGGTTTATGCCCTGGGGCGGCTTTCTCCTCCTTCGTAATGTATGTCCTTCTGGGCATCTTCTTCCAGAAGAGGCCCGTCTCATCGCAATTAAAAATTTGCTGCGAAATGAAGCCCTCCTCTGTGACGTACTCACTGAACTCGCGTCCAAATTTCTCTGCTGCTGGCGCGTTAGAACTGGCCGCCTCCCCATGCGTTATGACGCTCAAACAAATATACTGTACGCGCATTACGCCTCGGGCGTTCGAGTAACGGAAATGCGCTCGAGTAACGAGTCCCTATTTTTTTATATTTTCCGAATTTTTCGGTTCGGGTAATAGGTCGTTCGAGTAACGGGGTCACCACTATATCCCTTCAATCCAAGAGTAGCATCCTGACAAAGATAAGTTTCTTGCAAAGCAAGGATAGTAGGTTTATGATCACTTATCAAGGTCTGAAGGAATGGATATCTCTTACGAAAGCCCCTCAAATTCCACTGACATAACTTAACAGACATGATGAATAAAAGTGGTAAAAAGAAATTAATCTCCAAAGAGAATCCTAAAACCATCTCTACTATCTATGTGACTCTTTGGTATTCCTTGTTTCCCCAAGCATGAGGGCCAATTTGGTAACAATTGCCTTAGGTTGAAGATTCAATTCGGAAAGTTTCTTATATTCATTAATTATATCCCAAATAGAAAAGTTTGGGATGTCATTGGATGAGCTGAGTAAACTCTTTATAGGAGAAATAGTAGTGTTAGAAGGAGTATTACTTGTTGTAGCCTTGGAAGAAGCATTACTGGCTGTATGTAATTCACACTGAGTTCCAACTGACACATATGTAAGAGATTTAGACAAATTCTGGGTACCTACTTGAGCATAAGATGCAGAGGAGATCTGAGGAGATAAATGAGAAGAGTACTTACGTCTAGCTTCAGGAAATGACAAATTATCATCAAATTTGATATGAATAATCTCACTCTCTCTGATCCAATGGGGACACTGTCGAGAATTAACAAAATTAGAAGCTTTACAATTAATACAAGAAACATCTTTATCAGGTAATACACAAGTCTCTTTATCATGATCTTGTCCACATTTAAGACATCTGTTACTATTTGTGCAGGTTCTTGTCCCATGGCCAATAGTGTGGACCAAAATTGGGGGTAAATTATAAAGTTGAAGAAATCCTTGTTCCACATTAATGCCCTTGTTCCTTTGGACCAGATAGACATGTCAGCAAAATTTTGGTCAAATATGAGAATATTTAGGGGTCCCGAGATTTAATGACTTATAAAAAATTTCCAATGAATAGGCGCGCTTAGAACATCAATGATCAACTCAACTCTTGAGTTGCAACTTATGAAAAAATTTCTTCTTATTTAAGAAATTTTTGGTGTTAATAGAGTACAAAAACAATCTTAGATCATTATTTCAGAGAAAATTATTAAAAAGGAAAACAAAAATTTTGGATAAAATATATTATCCTTAATTGGTCAACTCTAAATTAAAGGCTTTGCCTAATTGGCTTGAACCTTTTAGTTATCCTTTTTATCTCCTAATTTAACTGGTTTATTTTACTATTTCAGAAATTTAATTTTTTAAACTAAAAATGGCTACTCATTCTAAAACTAAAGTTTGGCTCATTGGCCATTTATATAAAGATATACTTTGTTGCCGCTTACCTACAAAACTGCAAGTTTTGCAAAAATATTTCTTCCATCAAAAAGAGGAAAAATTGGGACGAAGAAGATCCATTAATCTTTGCTTAGATGAAGTGATGACCTACTGGGAGAAAGCCAGGATTCCCACAATGCGTAGAGACAGTGCCATCCGAAAGATTGACTCTTTAATAAGCTGTTATGATAAATTGATGAAAAACAGAAAAAGGCCAGAGGAAAAATGCCGTATTGAAGAAGCTATGTTTAAAGATGAAATTAAGGCTGAAATTCTTGATATTGGTCACTCTAATGCCCTTTTGATGATGTCAAATGAAGAAGACAAGCTTTTCTACTTAAGCCAGCAAGAAGATCCTACACAAAGTAGCATGGGTACAGTAGACCAAATTCTTGCAAAGAGAGAGAAAAGAAGGCTTCATCGTGAAGAATTAGTGTGTGAAAGAGCCCTCAAAGAGCAGAAGCGATCTAAAAGATCATTCTTGCCTGCCAATAGAGATGATTTCACATCATCATCATCAACTAATGACGACAACCTTGAAATGAATTTTCAAGGTCCCTCTGAAGAGCAATTTAAAAAGAAAATGTTGGCTCCTAAAAAGTCAAAGCCTATTGACAAAAATGTTGTAGCAGCCTATGATAGAATGAATCTTTCCAATCGAGATGCAGCTATGTCTTATGCTGTTGTTGCTCAGTCTTTGGGCCATAATTTGGAAAACATTACAGTGTCAAAATCTACTATGCTTCGAACTCGTCAAAAGTTATGCAAAGAAATAGCAACAGAATATCAAGAGCAAGCATTTTGTCCTGGAGAGCCTTTAGTTCTTCACTGGGATGGAAAAATGCTCCCAGAGATATCAGGTTAGTTTTTTTGTCTGATTAATTTAGCATATTTATATTTTATCTCTCAGGTGAAAAACTTAGTTGTGGGGCTGGTTTTCACACCTAGGCAATGTGTTATCTGGTTGGTTTTAATTAAACATTTTGATAGCTAAATTTCTATTTAATTAGGTTACATTTCACTGTCTGAAGCTAGTTTTCACAATCTACACCATTTTAAGTTTAATTTAAAATAACTCAAGTTTAATTTAAAATTATATATTATATATATATAAATTATAATATATATAAATATATTAAATATAAAATAAAATATTAAATATATAATATAATATATATAAAATAAAATATTAAAAATAAATATATAAATTATATTTTAACTTTTTCTTGCAGGCGAAGGAAGAACGGAAAGGATTGCAGTTTAGTCAGTGGGAATGGTGAAGAGAAATTGCTAGGAATTCCTAAAGTCACTGCTGGCACGGGTACGGAGATGGCTCGTGTTTGCATTTCTCTCCTGCAAGAACATGATATGACCCAGAGAATTATGGGGCTGTCATTTGACACAACAGCATCCATTACCGGAATCCATGCTGGAGCTTGCACTAAAATTGAACAAGAACTTGGAAAAGAACTTTTATATTTAGCCTGCTGACACCATATTTATGAGATTGTCCTATCTCAAGTCTTCCAGACTTCTATGGGCCATTCCTCTGAACCTGATATTCCAATCTTCAAAAGATTCAAAACTCAATGGGATTTTATGGATCATTCTCAAATCACAACTGCTGTTGATTCCCAAAGCTGCAGAATAATTGAAAGAGTTCAAGATTTAAAAAATCAAACAGTCTTAATCATGAAGGAGGCACTCAACTCTAAACAGTCAAGAGATGATTATAAAGAATTTTTTCAACTTGTTCTCTTGTTTTTTGAAGAAAGCATTTCTAATACTCCCTTCAAGAGACCTGGAGCGTACCATCATGCAAGATGGATGGCAAAAGGAATTTATGCATTTAAGCTTTTTCTTCTCCAAAATCAATTTAAGATGACTAAAAAAAAAACTTGATGCAATAACAGAAATTTTTTATTTGTTGCATTGGTATACGCAAAATCTTGGGCAAAAGCTTCTCAACTAGAGGAAGCCCCAAATGTTGATCTTAAATTTTTGCAAGATCTTGCAATAATGGAGGAAAATTCTTTGATATCAAGTGTTATCAAGCAAGCCCAAAATGCCATTAAACGACATCTGTGGTACCTCTCAGAAACACTTGTTGGATTAAGCTTCTTTGACAAAAGCATATCCCTTGAAGAAAAGGAGCAAATGCGAAATAATATCAAAATGCCTCCAAGAAATAAGGGACTGAAACGTTTAGAAGCAAAGGTAACCCTAGCTTCTTTTAAAGAAAAAAGGATTTCTGATTTTGTTACTTCAAGACTAAATCTCTTTTTGATGCTCTACATCTCAATTCTCTCTTCACTGAAAATTCTGCATCAACATGGGGAATAGATCCTGAGTACCAAAGAGGCTGTGCTAGAGTTCGTGCCCTTAGAGTGACAAATGACACAGCTGAGCGGGGTGTTGCATTGATTGAAAAATTTAATCAAGCAGTGACAACTAAAGAAGAGGACAAACAATACCTGCTCAAAACAGTTTTCAAGAATCGTAAAGAATTTCCAACAAAAAATAAAGCAGAACTTATGAAAATGAGGAAAAACTAATTTTTTCAGCATTAAAAGGAAAAGTGCAATTTTCTCGGGACCCCTAAAACTTGAAGTAGAGGTTTCAAATTTTGTAATTTGATTAAGGTAAGCAAAAGGAATAACATTACTCATGTGGAACAAAAATTTTTAAACCTTCATTTTTTTGGTCCACACTAAATTGGCCATACCTCCAACACTTAAAACAAAGTAAAGGATTAGGATAATATCGCTTGACATCATACGCTAAATATCTACAGAAGAGTTTACTAGGAAGAGTAGTCCCACCAAAAGTACATACTAAAAGAGAAGTAGGAATCTTCTCTCAACCTTTATTTAATCGTTTTATACCAAGAACAGAATTGGTAGAAGACTTTAATTCAGTCAAAATTTCCTCAGTTGATAAATGAAGGAGTTCTGGGGCAAAAATAATACCCTGAATTTTATTCAAATTATAAGCAATCTTAGCCTCAACTTCATAAAGACCATTTATAATTGATTAGTATCCAAGAGAGCCTGAGACTATCTCAAGTTGATGGTATTCATGAGTAATGAGCCAGACCTACAATAGGCGACAGATTTCACTGGTCCATCACAAATAAGCTCTATAGACTTCTTAACACCAAAAGGACTAAGTTTGGTTAAGGGAACTGACAAATCTTTGCTATTCAAAAAAATATAAGACACATGCTCAATAGGAAAATTAGGTTCAGGACTATTGGTAGCAGGTCTAGCAGATGTAGGATAATTCAAGGGTTGGGTAAGACTAGATGGTTCCCGAGTATCTAATCTTTGAGCAACTTCATTGGAACTTTTCTTGCAAAAAGAAGTGATAGCATGGTCAGTTTGCTTAATGACCGTACTCAAATCCATCAAGTCATCATTGCGAGTCGACTCAAGGGTCTTAGAATCATCAACCCGTAACCTTTTAGTACTTTTAGAAGTTACTCCTTTACTCATGATTGGATGTAGGGAAGTAAATATAACCTATACCCCAGGGTTAGGGTATAGGGCACACTAAGGCCAGGCCTACCCCAATGAGATGAGCTAGGCCACAGTCATTACCAAAAACACCCCTGACAAGGCCTATGCCTTGCCAAGATCTTTTAACAAACAAGTACAAAAAACACTGGAGTGATCCTATACCAGTCAAAAAATAATTCCAAAACGCAAGATCAATCTCAACTGCAGCCCTGGAAAGATTTTTTAACACCATACCCCTGGTTTCAGTTAGAAAGAATTTGAACTTTGTCTTAACAAGCAATTCCCTAAAATATAGCTTCCCTCACCAGCTATCTGCCAAGCAGATAGAATCCAGCTTTTCTGGGCTTAACTCATGATCAACATGGTGGAAGTCAACCAATCACCAACCAACAAGTGCTCTCATGATGTCATCCAGCCAATCAAATTTAAACATGGCTCTATCCCAGGTTTAAAATCATGCCATTTCTCAGTCTTGATTCCAACATGGTGCGCGAAACTTGCAATCTTAATTATATCAAAGTTCATCTTTATTTTTTAAATTATTGTTGTAGTGTGAGCATGTGATAATGCGGTACTGTGATCTATCTAGCTACTTGCGAGTTGCCCCCAGTCAACTGAATGCCTAGTTAGGTCAACTGAATGCCCTTGACAATTGGTTGTTATAATATTTTTGTTAGTTTAAACAAAAATATTGACTGGTTCTAACTGTATGCTCTTGATAAATGGTTAGGTTAAGTCATGATATTTTTTGTTTAAACTAATAAAAATATCACAACTTAACCTAACCAAGGTAAATATGGATATTACGGCCTCCACCCAATTTTGATGCCAAAATATATTTTCCTAGTAGTGTATGATGTGCTTTGTTCAAATCTAGCCTTCATTTTATGTGGAAATGAACCTAACCTAATATTAGGGTTAGGTTAGGTAGGTTAGATTGTTAGTTAGGTTGGTTAGGTTAGGTTAGGTTCTCTAGCAATTTGGACACTGGAATACATTTTTCTAGTAGTATTTGATGTGCAATGTTAAAATCTGGCCTTCATTTTATGGGGAAATGAACCAAAATATGTTAAAACTTTGAAGTCTCATAACTTTTGATTGATTCATTTCCACATAAAACGAAGGCCAGATTTGAACAAAGCATATCATACACTACTAGGAAAATATATTTTGGCATCAAAATTGGGTGGAGGCTATAATATCCATATTTACCCTAACCAACTGTCAAGGGCATAAGTTGACCTAACTGGGCATTCAATTAATCTCGTGATTATACCGAAAAAAAGGGTTAATATGAGTTTTATCGCACTCAGAATATCAAAAGCAAATATAATTATAAAATATTAAAGCATAATTTTCTCATCATTTTCATATAAGTCACTATGCTCGCAGATGCGTACTTAACAAATTATGTACATTTGAATATTATGACATTTTTGCATTTTTTTTCCCGCCCTTCCAATATTTTGATTGGTGATGTCATGAGAACATGATATATGAGCTAGATTTTTTAAGTTCTTAGGCCTTTTAAGTTGCTAGTCTACTTATGTTAGTTTTTGATAGATGTTTGTGGCAATGACATGTGAACGGTGCGAATATTATTTTGAGGATTTAATATACTCTAGGCTAGTTTAGCCAGGGTTAGGCTAGTTTAGCCAGGGTTAGGTTAGGTTAGCCAGGGTTAGGTTAGGTTAGCCAGGGTTAGTTTAGGTTAGCCAGGGTTAGTTTAGGTTAATACCAAAATACATTTTCCTAGTAATATTTGATGTGTTTTGCTTAGATTTTGACTTCCATTTCCCTTGAAAATGAGCCAAACTTCAAAGTACTATAACTTTGTTGGATCTCATTTCCGACGGAAATGGAGGTCATATTTGAACAAATCACGGTTATTATGTGTTTTATCACACTCAGTCATTTTACATACCAAAATACATTTTTCTAGTAGTATTTGATGTGATTTGTTCAAATATGACCTCCATTTCCGTCGGAAATGAGATCCAACAAAGTTATAGTACTTTGAAGTTTGGCTCATTTTCAAGGGAAATGGAAGTCAAAATCTAAGCAAAACACATCAAATATTACTAGAAAAATGTATTTTGGTATTAATTAACCTAACCTAACTTTACCTAACCTAACCGTGGCTAAACGAGCCTAACCCTGGCTAAACGAGCCTAGAGTATTACCTTATTATGGATTAGGTGGTGGATACAGACGAGAGCTCGTTTAGCCAGGGTTAGGCTCGTTTAGCCAGGGTTAGGCTCGTTTAGCCAGGGTTAGGCTCGTTTAGCCAGGGTTAGGCTCGTTTAGCCAGGGTTAGGCTCGTTTAGCCAGGGTTAGGCTCGTTTAGCCAGGGTTAGGCTCGTTTAGCCAGGGTTAGGCTCGTTTAGCCAGGGTTAGGCTCGTTTAGCCAGGGTTAGGCTCGTTTAGCCAGGGTTAGGTTAGGTTAGGTAAGGTTAATTAATACCAAAATACATTTTTCTAGTAATATTTGATGTGTTTTGCTTAGATTTTGACTTCCATTTCCCTTGAAAATGAGCCAAACTTCAAAGTACTATAACTTTGTTGGATCTCATTTCCGACGGAAATGGAGGTCATATTTGAACAAATCACATCAAATACTACTAGAAAAATGTATTTTGGTGTGTAAAATGACAGTGTGATAAAACACATAATTACCCAAATCACATCAAATACTACTAGAAAAATGTATTTTGGTGTGTAAAATGACTGAGTTACTTAAAACACATAATTACCAAAAAAAGATGTATACAATAGAAGAAAAAAAATTGCAGGGAAATATTGAAGAGGAGCCCTGTATTTAAGATTAACATTATTTACTTTACCTATACCCTGATGCTTCTTACCCTCTGTTGATCTAAAGTTATCTTTCAAAATCCCAAAGAACTCACATTTACTTCTAAGTCTCCCATACAATCTTAACATTTTATTATAATTTTACTATAAAATATAGCTCATGATATGATACTGAAATGTATGATATGGAAATATAGCTCATGACTTGGATAACCTTATTAGGCCCAAGTGTTTTCATGTTTACAAAATAATATGTAATGTAATATAATGTAAAGTTCTGACTGAAATTGACAGAATTTTCTTTCCAAAGCGTTATTACCGAGAGACTGAATGAAATATTACGCGTGCGAATTTTGCAGCGATTGTTCAGTATAGACCGGAGGTTGGTGACGTGGAAAATTGCTAACCAATCTCGGACTACACTTAGGCCTTAGCCCAACGTATACCCAAAGATAATTTAAGAAGAAGTCATCTTCCGAAATTTAACTTTCCACATTTTTCCACTGGCTGTGGTCAGATTTGTGTACGAAAACAACACAGCAACTTGAATTTCTGACGTTAAAGGTAAATGAAACGGTGATGCGTAAAACCCTGGTGAAGCAAAAGTTTAATAATAATAATAATAATAATAATAAATGTATATATATATATATATATATATATATATGTGTGTGTGTGTGTGTATATATATATATATGTGTGTGTGTGTATATATATTTTTTTTTTTTTTTCTTCTTCTTCTTCTTTCAAGGTATGACCGCTCATGGCCACCAAAATAAAGGTGGATAGCAGAGCGAACATATGACGAAAACTATAAGATAGCTAACTGAGATGAAGAATAGACCGGGAAGAAAAAGGATATAGAAAAATCATATCGAAATCACAGTCGGTAAAGAAGTCGGGAACGACAGAGAAATGAGAACAATCCGGTCACCGAAAACTGGGGACCTTCAGCCAGGATAGCGCCAAGCCTATCACAAGGCCCGACGTCGCCAAAAAGGGAAAATACTCTGCGCGCAGCGCAGAGTAAAGCGGACACTCCACCAGGAGATGGGCAACTGTAAACGGAACATTACAATTAGGGCATCGGGGCACCCGATACCCGGCCATCAAATAGCCATGGGTCAGGTGGGTGTGACCAATACGGAGGCGGGCCAGAACTACCTCCTTATGGCGCGACCGATGGAAGGAAGAGGCCCAACATCCTAATTTGGGTTTGATTTTGCAGAGTTTGTTAGTTGTAGCGACATCCCAGCGACTGTGCTACCGGGAGCGCAAAAAACTACGAAAACTAGGGATATAGTCTGAAAAGGGAAGGGGCATGGGTGAAACCTGTAGTTGGCACGCGGAACGGGCAGCTTGATCGGCAGCCTCATTTCCAGCTACGTTATCATCTGCAGGGACCCAGAAAAATACCACCTCCTTGCCACCAGAAGTGACAAGGAAATGGCAAAGCAACTGGATACGCTGAACCAGTGGGTGGACGGGGTCGAAACACTCTAAGCCATCCAGGGCACTGCGGGAATCCGAATAAATGACAATTGACCCATCCGGATGCTCCCGCACCACCTCCAGAGCGCTCAGAATGGCATAGAGCTCCGCCGTGAAAACGGAAGCCCCATCAGGGAGGCGGGTACATTGGGGAGCAAGGGCAGACGACTGGGCAACAGCCGCAGTCCCAACGCCCCCCGCCGACCTCGAGCCATCTGTGAAGACCGCAACACATACAGAGTGACAAGCAGTGTGCTGAAGGAACAGAGACCGAAGCAAGGCAGGGTCAGAATCGGCCCTGCGAACGGGGCGCAACGCCCTACAGCATGTAACAGGGGTGCTCTCCCAAGGTGCAACACACTCGAAAGAGACCGGTATGACGGATGGAGGAGGAGTGCCCATACCATCGAGAAGGGAGGTCACCGTGTCGGTGAAATACCAACCCCCATCCCGGCAGAACGCCCTCTCCACCACCTGGAACAGAGGAGAGTTGGGAAGACGGAGGATCCGGAGATAGTGCTTGGCAATGAGGAACGACCTCCGATCCTCCAAGGGAGGGATGTCGCACTCAACCTGCAGGCTATCAACCGGAGAGGAGCGGAAGGCGCCAGATGACATGCGCAGTCCTCTAGAAAGGACCGGGTCCAGTATCCAAAGGGCAGTACGGGAGATGGAGCCATCCACCACACTCCCATAGTCTAATTTTCATTGTACCAGGGACACGTACAAACGGAGGAGTGTCCGCCTATCCGCGCCCCATATAGTGTGAGACAAATGTCCCAGCAAATCCAGGGGTACGTCTTGCAGTCTCGCGCAGCCTGCGAAGGTGCGGGATCCAGCTCAAACGGCTATCGAAGACCATACCCAGAAAACGTACTGATTGAACGAGGGCCAGAGGCTGACCCCCGAATGTAAGATTAAAGCCCGGGACGGCGCCGGAGCTCCGTCTCCTCGACGGATATATATATATATATATATATTATACCCCAGATGGAGAGGAAATTCAGATAAATTCTAAAGCAAAAGAGTTAGGAGTTGTAATGACTGATGAGGCAAAATTTGAAACACAAAATAAGATAGCAGTAAACAGAGCAAAGAGAGTAACTGGGCAGATACTGAGAACCTTTAAACGAAGGGACAGGAATATAATGATTCCTCTACTGAAAACACTGATCATACCCAAAATGAAATACTGCTCGGTCCTAACATGCCCATATAAAAAAGAAGTCATGAGACAACTAGAAGGGATTCAGAGAAGCTTCACAGCCAAGATCAAGGGGTGCAAAGAACTAAACTACTGGGAAAGGTTACGCGAATTAAACCTATATTTACTGGAAAGGAGGAGAGAGAGAGAGAGAGAAATACACCATTATTTATACTTGGAAAATAATGGAGAAACTAGTTTCTAATCTTACTCTGAATCCTGTAACTCCCCAAACAACAGTGGAAAGTAGAAAAAGAAAACTGTGTCGTATTCCCAAATTAAAGGCTAGAGAGGGAACATCCTTAACCCTGAAAGAAAATAGTTTTGTTGAGAGAGGAACAAAACTGTTTAATCAGCTGCCAAAGACCTGAGGAACACAAGTGGTGTTGCAGTGGCCATCTTCAAAAGAAGATTAGACGCTTGGCTCAGAACAATCCCCGATATATGTGAGGTGGTCCAGGTGGAGAGTACAAGAAACCAACTCACTACTTCACCAGGCCAACTCGAGAGGAGAGGCGACCAGCTTGACCTTCGTGAAATGAGGAATCATCGCACGCAACATTTGAAAGGTATATTTATTTATATTTTCGCCTTTCTGTCTGTCTGTCTGTCTGTCCTTTATGCAAGCGCAAACCGTTTGACCTAGAACTACCAAATTTGGCACGGAAACCTCTCATGGGATGAAGAATGTCGGGTCTTTTCCATTTTATGGAAACCACCATTTTTTTAAATAAATATATTGTTCTGAAGCATTTTTTTATGCTGATTCCAAGTATATTATTCTTTTGCAGGAGAAATACAAAATAAGAAAGTTATAGTCATTAATATTTTATTATTTATACGATATTTCTTTGTTTTCTCATAAAATGAACAAAATCATTCAAAATTTGCATTAACAAGTCTTTGTTTTTATTACGATGTCGCCAAAGGAATTCGCATAGATATGAATCCAGCATCTCACGTTTTGTACCACTTTGACGTTTGTTCCTTAGTTTTAAGGAATGCCACAAACTTTCGATGTTTTGAGTGTGGTTACCCGTGTCGGGATCAACAAAACATTTAGAATGGTTGACGGTATGATGCGTAAAGTAGAATCCATCAAGTTTTGTTATGTTGCTATATGCCTTCCACATGTCGCTGATAATAGTTGTTTTTGGGCGTATTCTTGCTTTAATACAGTCGAGTAATGTTTCACTGGTCCTATCTGGAACGGCATACAGAAACACTACTTTTATTTCGCGACATATACCGCCGAATACCCATGGTTGTGGCAATGTTCTACCCCGATTGTATTTTCTTCTCGAAAAGCATGTTTCATCAATTTCAACATGCATGCCTTCCCCTCCGATGATCGGTGGGAACTTCAAGAGTTGTTCAGCACACACCTGAAATTGAAATAGATATATTGCATAGTTTAAGTTAGGTTAGGTTAGGTTAGATTAGATTAGGTTAGTTTAGTTAGGTTAGGTTAATTGTTTAAAACTTAATTACCTCTCTAAAGTAATTGTTATAATCCACGATTGTTCCATGGGAGATGCCGAATTCCTTTTCGCAAAATTTGATCGTTGTATACTCTTGAGACCAACAATACATAAATGAAATTATAGTTTCAAGAGGTAGTTTTGAATCCTCTAGCCAAGTATTCTTGCGTACAGACACCTTTTCTCGGCACGTTTGTTTTAAGCACCGCCATTCTATTGAGCATTTACTGTCGTTTCTTTTGGTTATCGACATTTCGTGTTTTTTATTACATTGTTTGGTTTTAGGAATAACATCATTCTGTTGTAAAAACTTTAATGCATCTTCTTCACATGTAATATTTCTTGCTAGCCAAATTTGGTTATAATTTTCCATATTGTCAAGTCGAGCAAATATTTTCATTCAAGGTAAATTAACAACTGATTTGAACTATTAGAAATAGGCTATTAGGCCCTAACTGAGCGCTTACGATGACGTTATCGTACAAATGACGTCATCGTGGCATATCGTATAAATAATAAAAATTTATTGACTATAACTTTCTTATTTTTATTTCTCCTGAAAAAGAATAATATATTTGGAATCAGCATAAAAAATGCTGCAAAACCATGTATTATTTAAAAGAAATGGTGGTTCCCATAAAATGGAAAAAATCCAGAATGTCAACACAGAGTCGGTCAGCCTGTCTGTTTGTCTGTTTGTATTACGGGTAGGCTGACCATACGTACCGTTTTGAACGGGACAGTACCGTTTGTTTTATATTTCCTGGCCGTCCCGTCGTTTTAATAAAAATGTCAATTTTGTCCCGGTTTATGTACTTACTTTTTCATGAATACAGAATATTACATAACCCGTCCCTTTTTGCCATCCCAATGTCCCGTTTTTGTCTCAAGGAAATATGGTCAGCCTAATTACGGGTGGCAATATGAAGCTCAAGATTTTCATGACTGTTCTTTTCTATAGTTTTATTGACCAGATATCTGATCAGATTCAGAAATCTTGACACAGTGTGAAGCTCAAAATTTTCACGGCTGCGTCTTTTCTGTAGTTTAGCCTGTCTGTTTGTCTGTTTGTGAAATTTATCCCAGGCAGTAATGGGGGGAGGGGGGTAACGGGGAGATGTGGGGGTAATGGGGGGAGGGGGGGTAACGGGGAGATGTGGGGGTAATGGGGGAGGGGGTTAGCCCCCAAGTTGCATAAAGGGGGGGTGAGGGGGGTTTTGGGGGCATTCAGTGACCTAACCGGGCATTCAATTAACCCGGGCAACGCTGGGTACCTCACCTATCTATTATATATTTTCGCCTTTCTGTCTGTCTGTCTGTCCTTTATGCAAGCGCAAACCGTTTGACCTAGAACTACCAAATTTGGCACGGAAACCTCTTATGGGATGAAGAATGTCAACACAGAGTCGGTCAGCCTGTCTGTTCGTCTGTTTGTATTACGGGCGCAATGTGAAGCTCAAGATTTTCATGACTTCTTTTCTAGTTTTATTGACCAGATATCTGATCAGATTCAAAAATCTTGACACAATGTGAAGCTCAAAATTTTCACGGCTGCGTTCTTTTTTGTAGTTTAGCCTGTCTGTTTGTCTGTTTGTGAAATTTATCCCGGGCAGTAATGGGGGAGGGGGTTAGCCCCCAAGTTGCATAAAGGGGAGTGAGGGTTTTTTGGGGGGCATTCAGTTGACCTAACCGGGCATTCAGTTGACTTAACCGGGCATTCAATTAACCCGGGCAACGCCGGGTACCTCACCTAGTCTATTATATATTTTCGCCTTTCTGTCTGTCTGTCTTCTGTCCTTTATGCAAGCGCAAACCGTTTGACCTAGAGCTACCAAATTTGGCACGGGAACCTCTTATGGGATGAAGAATGTCAACACAGAGTCGGTCAGCCTGTCTGTTTGGCTGTTTGTATTACGGGCGGCAATGTGAAGCTCAAGATTTTCATGACTGTGTTCTTTTCTATAGTTTTATTGACCAAATAATTGAACCGACAGTAATTGGGAGTTCAATTATTTGGTCAGGGGGGGTTCTGGGGGATATCTGATCAGATTCAGAAATCTTGACACAATGTGAAGCTCAAAATTTTCACGGCTGCGTTCTTTTCTGTAGTTTAGACTGTCTGTTTGTCTGTTTGTGAAATTTATCCCGGGCAGTAAGGGTGGGGGTGGGGGAGAGGGGTGGGGATAATGGGGGAGGGGTGGGGGTAATGGGGGAGGGGGTTAGCGCCCAAGTTGCATAAAGGGGGGTGAGGGGGGTTAGGGGGCATTCAGTTGACCTAACCGGGCATTCAGTTGACAACCGGGCATTCAGTTAACCCGGGCAACGCCGGGTACCTCACCTAGTATATGTATATATATATATATATGGTGGAATCACAGTTTAGTAAAAACTGTTGTTTTTTCAAAATAAACGAACCAACCAAAAATAAATGGCACTCCAACACTTTCAAATTACTTGTTTATGTTAATTAGGTTAACTGAATGCCTGGTTTGGTCAATTGTACGCCCTTGACGATTGGTTAGGTTAAGTCATGATATTTTCGTTAGTTTTAACGAAAATATCACGATATAATATAATTATATTTTCGTTACTTTTAACAAAAAATTACGATATAATGATATAATGATATTTTCGTTAGTTTTAACGAAAATATCACGACTTAACCTAACCAATCGTCAAGGGCGTACAGTTGACCTAACCGGGCATTCAATTAACCTAATTAACATAAACAAGTAATTTGAAAGTGTTGGAGTGCCGTTTATTTTTGGTTGGTTCGTTTATTTTGAAAAAAAAATTATAACGCTAAACTGTGATTCTACCCCATATACATATATATGGGATATACTTTATATAGGCGGATCTAGGGGGGGGGTCGGCGGGGTCCGGACCCCACCTCAATATCTTAAGGTGCCCTTTTTTCAGCCGTTACAAATAAAAGACAGGTAGGTATGTTTACTGATAAGCCATTAATATTTTGGTCCGTTTGGTCAGACGTGCTCTGTGGAGGGTGCAGCATCATATCACTTACGGTAGCATCTTCATCTAATATTGTCAGTTGTTAATTTAACTTGCAAGACATTTGAAATTGTGATTTTCATTATGTCTATTGAATAAGACTGATATCTAATAAAAATGGTACTGCACTCGCTCATTGAACCAAGTGATTATTCAAGAAAATATATACGGTTGCGCCCTTTTGTTATACAGGGCTATTCAAAATGATTCACCTGATTTCAAATGAGAATATTTTTTAATGTTACAAATACAGAGTGATTTGTGATACATCAACCAAAAGAAAACTGTCTAAATTTTGTCTCTCACCTCATAAATGCTCTATGTGACTTCCCCTAGTTACACGAGCAACGTCGACACGATAGTCGAATTCCTCCCATACTCGCTCCAGCATGTCCGTTGTCACTGACTCTACGGCAGTAACAATGCGAGTTCGGAGCTCATCCAAAGATGTGGGCAACGGTGGCACGTACACAGTATCCTTAACGTACCCCCAAAGGAAGAAGTCGCACGGTGTAAGATCCGGCGACCTAGGGGGCCAGCTGTGGAGCACCAAAACTGCAACACACAAAACGCCTTCTGCTGTGCGGACGCCATTTTCACACTGACTGTTTGTTGCTTGGCTAGGCCACGGCGTGACTTTGGAGCCCTCTCGCGGTGATCTTGTAAAACTCGAAGATTTCCTCTTTCATGTGGTGTATGCCCAGTTGATGTACGGTTGATAGATACGGAAGTATTCTCAGTTGAAATCGGATGAATCAGTTTAAATAGCCCTGTATAGGGAATGCCCTTTTTTTCTCTGGACCCCCCCTCACTGAAATGTCTGGATCCGCCCCTGCTTTATATATATATATCTCAGAATAGTCCCCTGAGGTTTTTTATGATACACACACAGACCGTGCATGGAACAAGGAACTTTTCTGGGAAATTGAATCAACTATAGTCGAATAAGTAATGGTCAATGTCAAACATTATAGTTTTTTTCTTTTTCATGATGTTAGCCCGACGTGGGCAACGGATCACTCGCAGAGGCCCAAAAATATAGCTTCCCTCACCACCTATCAGCTTTGGGGCAATCTAGGGTTTAAAGCAGCCTAGCCCCACTATATTTAGAATCTCAATATAAGCAAAAGACTCGTTGCATTCACGTCGGATTGAATACAGTGACCCGTTGCCCACGTCGGGTTAACATCATGAAAAAGAAAAAACTACGTATAGTGTTTGTCATTTACATACTTATTCAGACTATAGTGGGTGGATTTAATTTTTCCCGAAGAGCGCCTTGTTCTATGCACGGTCTGTGTATGTTATATATATATATATATATATAATATATATATATATATATGTGTGTACTGTACCTCGTTCGTTAACCTCGTTGATGTTCCGTGTGTTGGTCTCTCTTCACACGCAGCTCAAGCTGGTGGCCCCGCCTCAAGGCCTGGCTTAGTGGAAGAGCGATTTGCTTTCTTGCACTCTCCACCGTACATAGCCAGGTACACCCGGCTCATCTGGTACCGTCCTGAGCCAGGCATCTAGTCTTCTCTCAAATACTTCAACTTTGACCCCTGTAACGTTTCTGAGGTCCTTTGGAAGCTGGTTAAAAAGTCTTGGCCCCTGACAACCAAGTTCTTTTCCTTCAGTGTTGAAGAGGTCCCTTGTCTTGCCTTTAAGTTGGGAACACTACACATCATGCCTTTCCTATTTTCCACTGTTGTTTGAATAGTAATTGGGTTTAGTTTGAGGTCTGGTACCAGTTTTTCGATCATTTTCCATATGTAGATTATGGTGTACCTCTCTCTTCTTCTTTCCAGGGAGTACAGATTTGGGTTACGTAGTCTTTCCCAGTAGTTGCACTCTTTGCAGCCATCAATCTTTGCTGTGAAATGTCTCCGAGTTTCTTCTAGTCTATTAGTTTCTTTCTTTTTATATGGGGACGTCAAGACTGAGCAGTATTCACGTTTTGGTATAATCAGTGGTTTTAGCAAGGGAATCATTACTGTCCTGTCCCTCGAGACGAGGGGCGACAAGCTTGACCTTCGTGAAATGAGGAATCATCGCGCGGAATCTTTGAAAGGTATACCTTTCAACCTTGAAAGGATAGGAATCTTCGCGCGGAACATTTGAAAGGTTGAAAGGTATATATATATATATATATATATATATATATATATATATATATCACCTTTCAATCTTTTAACTGTTGCGTGCGATGATTCCTCATTTCACGAAGGTCAAGCTTGTCGCCTCTCCTCTCAAGTTGGCCTGGTGAAGTATTGAGTTGGTTTCTTGTACTCTCCACCTCACATAGCCAGGTACGCCCGGCTCATCGGGGATTGTTCTGAGCCAAGCGTCTAATCTTCTTTTGAAGATGTCCACTGCAACACCACTCGTGTTCCTTAGGTCTTTGGCAGCTGATTAAACAGTTTTGGTCCTCTCCTCTTACAACAAAACTATTTTCTTTCAGGTTTAAGGATGTTCACTCTCTAGCCTTTAATTTGGGAACACGACACAGTTTTCTTTTTCTACTTTCCACTGTTGTTTGGGGAGTTACAGGGTTCAGAGTAAGTTTAGGGACAAGTTTCTCCATTATTTTCCAAGTATAAATAATGGTTGTGTGTGTGTGTATATATATATATATATATATATATATATATATATATATATATATATATATATATATATATATATATATATCTTCCTTTCCAGAGAATATAGGTTTAATTCGCGTAACCTTTCCCAGTAGTTTAGTTCTTTGCACCCCTTGATCTTGGCTGTGAAGCTTCTCTGAATCCCTTCTAGTTGTCTAATGTCTTTCTTTTTATATGGGCATGTTAGGACCTAGCAGTATTCCAGTTTGGGTATGATCAGGGTTTTCAGTAGAGGAATCATTATATTCCTATCCCTTCGTTTAAAGGTTCTCAGTATCTGCCCAGTTACTCTCCTTGTTCTGTTTACTGCTATCTTATTTTGTGTTTCAAATTTCGCATCATCAGTCATTACAACCCCTAAATCTTTTGCTTTAGAATTTCTCTGAATTTCCTGTCCATTTTGGGTATGATATTCCATGGATTTTAGGTCCTCTCTTTTCCCGTACCATAACAGCTGAAATTTCTCAGTGTTAAACTTCATAGTGTTGTCTTCCGTCCACTTGTAGATTCTGTTCATGTCTGTTTGTAGAGATCCTATATCTTCTGGGTTGTTTGTTAGAAAATCTAGAAGAGGAAGAACCATTGTTGTCCCAAGGCGATATGATGACTAAGCTGATTGATGCAGCATTGCTTGTATATATTAAGTTAAGGTGTATATATATCCATCTCATAATTGTAAGGTTAGTGAAAAATTCACTTAATTTAGAGCTAGCATTTTTGGGCTCTTGTGGCATCAGTGTTTGGGACTCTGGTGGCATCATTTTGGGGCGCTGCGCGTCCTTTCTACTCGTTTGTGGGATGTCGTACGTACAGGATGTGGTCTGATAGAGAGCTCTCTTGCAATTCAGTTTGGTTGTTTAGATACAAGATTGTTGCATCGTGCAATAGTCCAGGTTGCGTTGTTGTTGCAAGGTTGAGAAAGAAGACAATAAATAGTACCCCTTTTGTTTTTATATTAAATTCATGTAACTAAGGTCTAAGGTAGGCCCGCATCGAGTCAGCAACCCTGAGGTAGGACCTAATAGGATCTCAAATCCGTAAGTTTTAATTTTAGCTTAACTTGGGCTGTAGGTAGAACTGGCCCTTTAGAATTTGGCCGTTCACGGCTCAGCCGGGATTTTGAACCCAACAAATAAATAAAATAACATGGTCCTTCAGAACCGGATTCTACCCCAAGACTGAGTCAGTGACTATTAATTGTAGCCCAAGTTAGGCCTAGACGGGTTGAGTATTATTGAGTTAAGGTCCCAGGGTAGAAACTTTGGTCGCCCAATTGCGAAACTTGGCCAGTCGTCTGTCGTTGTTTTTGGCCTACATTTACCGGTTTGGTTAATTTTCGGTTATTATTGAATTAAGTTCCCAGGTAGAAAGTTTGGTCGCCCAATTGCGAAACGTGGCCAGTCGTCTGTCGTCGTTTTTGGCCTACATTTTACCGGTTTGGTTAATTTTGGGTTATTATTGAATTAAAGTCCCAGGGTAGAAAGTTTGGTCGCCCAATTGCGAAACTTGGCCAGTCGTCTGTCGTTGTTTTTGGCCTACATTTTACCGGTTTGGTTAATTTTGGGTTATTATTCCTGGGGTGGAAAATTTGGTATTCTATACTGGTGTTTGGTTAGTACCCCACCCAGCAATTCAGTTTATTTGAAAGTAAAATTTGCGTTTGATCAGTTTGGTTAAGTATTTCTGCCAATTCAGCTCATTTGGCATTGAGCCCAATTGTTGTTTGCATTGAAGATGAGTGCATCTGAATTGAACAAATTTATAAAAAGGAGAAGCGCCTACAAAGGTCTAATTACAAAGGTCATTGCCACTATAGATTCTGCCATAGAGCAAGAGGATTTACGCTTAGTGACTGCGCAGCTTTCCATATTAGAAACTAAAAAGGTTGCTCTAAGTGAGGTAAATGTTAAAATTGAGGCTCTTCTCGAAGAGCGAAACTTGGCCAGTCGTCTGTCGTTGTTTTTGGCCTACATTTTACCGGTTTGGTTAATTTTGGGTTATTATTCCTGGGGTGGAAAATTTGGTATTCTATACTGGTGTTTGGTTAGTACCCCACCCAGCAATTCAGTTTATTTGAAAGTAAAATTTGCGTTTGATCAGTTTGGTTAAGTATTTCTGCCAATTCAGCTCATTTGGCATTGAGCCCAATTGTTGTTTGCATTGAAGATGAGTGCATCTGAATTGAACAAATTTATAAAAAGGAGAAGCGCCTACAAAGGTCTAATTACAAAGGTCATTGCCACTATAGATTCTGCCATAGAGCAAGAGGATTTACGCTTAGTGACTGCGCAGCTTTCCATATTAGAAACTAAAAAGGTTGCTCTAAGTGAGGTAAATGTTAAAATTGAGGCTCTTCTCGAAGAGGATGAAATAGAAAATAACATAATTTACTTTGAAGAGATTATTGATGATATAATTAAAGTAGGCCTCCGAGCAAAAGAGTTTAGCAGCTCAGTACAGTTAGAGACCAGGTCTAATAATGAAACACAACACTCAACAAATGATGTTTGTGAAGTTAAGGCTAACAGATCTGTAGTTCAATTACCGAGGCTTGTACTCAAACCATTTTCTGGGAGTATTCAGGAATGGCAAGGATGGGCAGACAGTTTTCAATCAGCAGTTCATTATAGTCAAGTGTTAAGTGCCGTGGAGAAGTTTAATTATTGCAGTCCCTCTTGGAAGGGGAGGCAGCAAAGACTATAGCAGGATTAGCATTAACAGAGGCTAATTATAATGTGGCTTGGGATATATTAAAGAAACGGTTTGGTAAGCCAGAGATCTTAATTAAAAGCCACCTCCGTGCACTTTTAGCTATACCTCCTGTTAATAATCCTAATAGTGTCAAGGAGTTACGGCAGTTATATGATGAATTTGAAATTAGAACTAGGTCCCTGGATAACTTGGGTGTAGGAATGGAAAGGTATGGTATAATGTTGGTTCCTACACTGGAGTCTAAATTGCCTAGCTCAATTTTGCTTGAATTAAGTAGGAGACACTCTACAGAACATGTGTACATCCCCCTTCAGCAGATGTTAAGTCTTTCAGGCACAGAATTAGCAAGACGAGAGGGAATTAAGTTTGCACAGTGGGATGGTAAACAAGGGGACAAAGGCAGGCACAGCACCAAAGTTTCCACAAAAAGGAATAACCCAGGTACAGTGTCAGCTCTACATGCATCCTCTGAGAATAAATTAAAGGGAATCAAGGAATGCATATTTTGCGAAGGCAACCACAAGTCATATAAATGTGAGGTGGCTGAGGCATTACCCTTTGAGGAGAGAAAGGACAGGGTAGCTAATTCCACAGCATGTTTTAAATGTTTTTTGAAAGGTCACAGAGCAAGGTTTTGTAAGTTTAAAATTTTGTGCAAAAAATGTCATGGTAGGCATCAGCCATTATTGTGTGAACACACTCCTAGTAGGCCTACCCCAGAAGTAGAGACATCAGTGGCACATGCCACTGCTATGCAAGGGAGTAAAAGTAAAGGGGGATTATTGCAAACAACTGCAGCCTTATTAATTGGGAATGAGGGAGAAGCTACTGTAAGAGTGTTGTTTGATAGTGGTAGCCAGTGTAGTTTTATTAAGACCAGAATTTCCAGAAAATTGAAGTTTAAAGAACTTAAGAGGGAAAATTTAAGAATTTCTGGGTTTGGGGGTTCCGTTCAAAACCGAAACAAATTTAAGAAGGTAGAAGTTCTGGTTAAAGGGTTGTTACCGCAAAGTCCCACTATCAAGGTCCAAGCTGTAGAGATTGAGGAACTTTGTGCTCCAGTCACTATTGTTTAGATATGGCATGTGTCCAAGAATTGCAAGTTAAAGGAATTAATTTGGGCAATAATAAGTTTGAAGGAACAGAAGATATTAGTCTTTTGATTGGAGCTGACTATTATTGGGACTTCATCACTGGTAATATTGTCCGCACATCTCGAGGCCCGGTAGCTATTGAAAGTAAGCTAGGCTGGATGCTACATGGTAGTTATTGCAATGAAATGGAAGTTAAGGCTCTTTTTGTTAAGATTGAGGAGAACAGCCATGGTTTGGAAAGGCATTTGAAAGCGTTTTGGGAACTTGAATCTATTGGCATAAAGGACAAACAGGCAAGTACAGTGAACAATGATGTTTTAGAGCAATTTGAAAAAGGGATTGGGTTTAGAGATGGTTGCTATGAAGTTGGCCTACCATGGAAGGATTCTTGCAAACCCGGTTCAAACCTTCAGCTAGCTAATCGGAGGTTGGAGACTTCATTGTACAGGCTAAGAAAAAATGAGGAGTTGTTAATTGAATACAATGAGGCCATCCTAAGTTATGTAAGGGAGGGCTATGCTGAAAGGGTGCAAGGTGAGCTGGTGAGCCAGGAGGCACATTATCTGCCACACCATGCAGTGGTACGGCGAGACAAAACTACCACAAACTGAGGGTAGTTTTTGATGGCTCAACCAAGGACAAAGGTGGTGTGTCCTTGATGACTGTTTGGATGCTGGGCCAAATTTAAATGCAGATTTATTTTCCTTGTTACTGAGATTCAGGTTTGGTAGAGTAGCATTGACTGCAGATGTGAAGCAAGCCTTTTTGCGGATAAAATTAAAACCAGAGGACAGAGATGCAGTAAGGTATCTGTGGGTGGATACGAAGACTTGTTGGAAAATGAACCTAAGGTTCAAGCATATAGAATGAAGTCAGTGTTGTTTGGCCTCAGCTCTAGTCCATTTCTGTTGGCAGCTACTATGCAGTACCATTTTAAGAAATATTCTGAAGTCTATCCTAACACTATTGAACACAAAGGAAAAATTTTTATGTTGATGATTTGCTGTGTTCCGTGGATAATACAGAAATGGCTAAACAGATATTCATGGAGACTAGAGCTGTAATGAGGGAGGCTGGCATGGAGCTTAGAAAATGGCAGACCAATCATTCGCAATTACAAGAGTTTATGAGTCATTCCTGTGTAGTACCTGATGCAGCAGAAAGTATTGAGGATTCTGGTATTAAGGAGTTGTGGGCAATAGACGCAAAGGTGCTAGGCATTGTTTGGCAGCAAGATGATGATTTGTTTACCTTCAATGGGAAATCTTTAGTAGAGCTGGCTGAGAATGAGACAAGGTGGACAAAACGTACAGCTCTTAGTTTGGCTTCAAAGGTCTTTGATCCTCTTGGATTCCTGGCTCCATTTGTGATGAAGTCAAAAATTTGGTTTCAGAGCCTCTGGGAAATTGGACTTGGTTGGGACCAACAGTTATCTGATCATATGGTGGTAAGGTGGAAATATTGGTTCAAAGAATTGGCACATCTTGGAGACATTGAAATCCCAAGATGGTACTTTGGAGAGTTGAACAATAGTCCAGACAATTTGGAGCTGCACATCTTTTGTGATGCAAGTGAGGAAGCCTATGCAACTTGTATTTATATAAGAGGCGCATTGCAAGAGGAAGTAAGTTGCAGGTTGGTTGCTGCAAAGAGCAGAGTAGCACCTTTGAAAAGGCTTTCTGTTCCAAGGTTGGAATTGATGGGTGCAGTTATTGCTAGTCGGCTTGCAGTTATAGTGCAAAAGTCTTTGACCCTCTCTGAAATTCCAAGCTATTATTGGACAGACTCCACTATAGTTTGGCACTGGTTAAGAAGCCAGGCAAGGAAATGGAAACCATTTGTTGCCAATAGGGTGGAGGAAATTCAAGCGCACACAGATCCCAAGCAATGGAAGCATTGTCCAGGCACCCAAAACCCCGCTGATTTACCAACACGAGAATTTCAGTGAAAGATCTTGCACAGTCAAGTTTGTGGTGGAATGGGCCGGAGTGGCTAAAACTTGGAAGTGAAAACTGGCCTTCTAATCAGCCTATTGTAGGAGAATGCCAGGCTGAAGAAGCATGGGTGAGTGAGGTGAGAAAATGCGCTGTGAACAGTTGTCAAGTTATGCAGCAGGACCCCATATTGAGGCTTGAGGACATTAGCAGTCTGAAAAGATTGTTAAGAGTGACAGCATGGGTATATAGATTTACCAACAACATTAAGGGAGAAACAAGAAGGGAAGGAATTCTGAACAGTAATGAGATTCAGCAAGCCAGGAAATACTGGGTGGTATATATGCAGAAGGAAAAATTTGGTGAAGAGAGAGAATTGCTCACCAGCCATCCATTACAGGTTCTACCAACACATTCTGTGCTCAAGGGTTTGGATGTGTTTTTGGATCAGGATTTATTGAGAGTAGGAGGTAGACTACAGTTTTCTGGGCTTCCAGAGGAGAAAAGACATCCAATTTTGCTACTTCTGGGGGGCACTTTGTGGGCCTTTTGATCCTGGATACTCATCATAAGCTGTTACATGCTGGAGTTAGAGAAGTGATAATAGAGATTAGACAACAATTTTGGATTCCCAAATTTAGACAAGTAGTAAAAAAGGTCTTGCATAAATGTGTGGTGCAAGCGTTGGAGTGCAAAGCCTTATTATGAAAAGGTGGCTCCACTTCCAAGAGAACGGTGTGTCTATACTGCCCCATTTGATGTAGTGGGAGTAGACTTTGCAGGGCCAGTCTATGTGTATGAGCGAGGGGAGTCTAACAAAGGTTATATATGTCTTTTCACCTGTACTACCACCAGAGCAATCCATTTGGAGTTGGTAAGCAACTTAAGTAGTGATGTATTTCTTTTGGCCTTTAAAAGGTTTGTGAACAGAAGGGGTTTCCCAAATAAAATCATATCGGATAATGCAAAAACCTTCAAAAAAGCTGCAAAGGAACTCCAAGAAATTTGGTCTTTGCTAAAAGAGGAAGGATTCCAATCCTACTTTTCACACCAAGGGGTACAGTGGGAGTTTATTGTTGAGAGAGCACCATGGTGGGGAGGATTTTGGGAAAGGCTAGTGAGAAGTGTAAAGTGTCCATTAAAGAAACTTTTAGCTAATGCTCATTTGAGCAAAGAAGAATTCTGCACTGTTTTATGTGAAGTAGAAGCAATGGTGAACAGTAGGCCTATCACTTTTGTTTACAACAGTATGCAGGATGCAGAGCCATTGACACCAAATCATTTTCTTTGTGGTAAACGATTAACATCAAGCCCCAGTGTGCCAGAAGACTTGCAGCCTATCCAGAGCACTCAAGGAGAGTTAACCAGACGGTTCAGGTACCTTGAAGAGCTACAAGATCAGTTATGGAAGAGGTGGCAGATGGAATACTTGCCAGAACTCAATTATTACCCATCAGGCAAGGTAAAGGGCTCCAATGCAAATTGTATCAAGGTGGGATAAGTGGTAATGATTGGGGATGAAAGACCAAGGCAATGCTGGAAGCTTGGCATAATTGAAGAGTGTTTGTTGGCAAAGACAATTTAGTTAGGTCTGCACTGGTAAAGACTTCAGGAGGAAAGTTAAAGAGACCTATACAAAAACTCTATGCTTTAGAAATCAGCAAAAATACAGATAGTCAAGATGAAACATTTGAGTTACAGCCTCATGGAGAAGGCTTGGCTAACCTTGCAGAAGGTAACGACAACAATGCTCTTCGTGGGGGAGTGTTAGAAAATCTAGAAGAGGAAGAACCATTGTTGTCCCAAGGCGATATGATGACTAAGCTGATTGATGCAGCATTGCTTGTATATATTAAGTTAAGGTGTATATATATCCATCTCATAATTGTAAGGTTAGTGAAAAATTCACTTAATTTAGAGCTAGCATTTTTGGGCTCTTGTGGCATCAGTGTTTGGGACTCTGGTGGCATCATTTTGGGGCGCTGTGCGCGTCCTTTCTACTCGTTTGTGGGATGTCGTACGTACAGGGTGTGGTCTGATAGAGAGCTCTCTTGCAATTCAGTTTGGTTGTTTAGATACAAGATTGTTGCATCGTGCAATAGTCCAGGTTGCGTTGTTGTTGCAAGGTTGAGAAAGAAGACCATAAATAGTACCCCTTTTGTTTTTATATTAAATTCATGTAACTAAGGTCTAAGGTAGGCCCGCATCGAGTCAGCAACCCTGAGGTAGGACCTAATAGGATCTCAAATCCGTAAGTTTTAATTTTAGCTTAACTTGGGCTGTAGGTAGAACTGGCCCTTTAGAATTTGGCCGTTCACGGCTCAGCCGGGATTTTGAACCCAACAAATAAATAAAATAACAGGGTTTCTTATTTTTCTACTGATCTTTGTGTCATCGGCAAAGGATGTTACTGTGCTGTCTCAGGTAACGTCCTCATCTATGTCAGTTAGCATGATTATGAAGAGTAGTGGAGCTAATACTATTCCTTGTGGTTGTGAGCTGAGGACCTCCGATTCTGAGGTGACGTGTGTGTATATATATGTATATAGTCGAAAAGTCACTAAAAGGAAGCTGAATGGCAACACAAAAATATAAACAGCAGGACACGATCTGTTCATTGATTTGGGCTGAACTAACAGCATGTATTTTCATATCGAACTAAATCGTTGGTGCTAAGTTTAATTGGGTGATGTTTCTAAAGTACTAAATTTAAGCAGGAAGTTGTCTAATTATCATATCAGTTAGGGGTAATGTCTATAGCTTCTAACTTAGTAAGGCTAGCTAATTTATTAGGTTGTTTGTGGGACGCTGGCAGCTATGGTAGGCCTAAAGATCTAAATCAAAGCACCTCTAAGTACCTTTATTGTCTATTTAATAACCTAATACCTAACGGGGTCTAATACCCACTACGTTATTATAGATTCTGATGAAGATACTCCTTGTACTGTAACGACTTGCCGCGCTCACTAAGGGAATTATATATCCATTTCCCTACTTTTCCTATTATTCCCATATAATATTTCAGTTTATGTATTATGATTCCATGGTCACACTTATTGAACGCTTTGGCAAAGTCTGTGTATATTACATCATAGTTTTCATTACTTTCCAGTGTATCAATAATGTTATTGTAGTGTTCCATTAGTTGTGATAGGCATGATCTGCCTGACCGAAACTCATGTTGATTATCATTTAATTTTTTTCTGAGTTTCCAAAAAGCCATAGATTTTCTGCCTAACTATTCTTTCAAATATTTTAGTGAGATGAGATGTAAGCGACACTGGCCTATAGTTTTTGGCCTCGGATCGATCTCCTTCTTTATGTAGTGGGACTATGTTCGCGCTCTTCAGGATGCCCGGTATTTCTTTGTATCTAGTGATCGTCTCCATATCCAATATAGGGGCTCAGCGGTTGCATTCTTGCAGTTTTTGATCAGTGTGGCATTTCATTTGTCCGGTCCTACCGCTGAGTATATATATATATATATATATATATATATATATATATATATATATATATATATATATATATATTAGGGCGGAGACATCACTAACAAGATGCGGGGCGGGGACATCTTTAACAAAGTGCGGGGGGGAACATGTTCTTTTAACAAGGTGCGGGGCGGGTACATATCATTTTGGCAAGGTGTGGGCCTGGGACATATCCCTTTAACCAGGTGCGGAGCTGGAATATATCCCTTTAATTGACATGGTGCTGCGCAGGGATGCATCCGTTTAACGAAGTGTGAGGCGGAAATATGTTCGTTGAACGTACTGCGGGGTTGGGTATGTCCGTTTATATAAGTGGGGGTGGGGGGGATATATTCGTTTAAACTAAGTGAGAGTCGGGAATACATCTGTTTAACAATGTGCGGGGCGGGGCGGGGATATATCTGTTTAACAAGCTGTAGGGTAGAGAATTATTACCAAATAAAGTAACAAGCTTGATATTTTTATTCGATATTCCTCATTTAATATTACTGTATTTGCATAGAGTATCACATTCTTAAATGTATGCCGAAAAACATGCTTTATTCTACTCCTCTTTAACCGGACAAACTTAAAATGTTCAATTTACAGTTTAGCAACAAGAGTGCCTCTCCCCCTTCATATACTTCAGGCTACGCCACTGATCTTTGGTATGTAGTAAATAGCTGTAGTAAGTTGTAGATTTCATTTTGTATGACATAATAAAACTCTGTAGTAGGCTTTCAGACAATCAGTGGGGACCCTTACCTTACGACGAAGATCTCCACAAGGACGTGGGTTTCTTCGAATTCTGGCAGGGCGTGATGGGCAAACCGAAGTATTCAGCCTTGAGTAATTGCATCCAAGCTATCCTAATCATTCCAGTGTGCAATGTGATAAATGTTACTTTTAAGGCGGCACAGCAACCACGTATCCTACATTAATAACACATATATCAACCGATAGAGTGGAAAAACTATATGTACAGCTACGTAAACTTTTTCAAAATATAAAAAAAATAAAACATGAAAATAATTTTAAGAAATGTATAAAACTGCATGTAATTCGTACAGTGGTGGTGATTGTAGTAGTCGTAGTAGTTTTTGTTGTTGTTATTAATGTTTATTTGTTGCCTGCTTAGACTTAGTTTAGTCTGAATATTATTGTTGTAACGTGACCATGTGGTAATGCAGTGCTGTGATCTATCTACTTGTGAGTTGCCCCCGATTAATTGAATGCCCGGTTAGGTCAACTGTGCGCCCTTGACGATAGTTAGGTCAAGTCGTGATATTTTCGTTAGTTTTGACGAAAATATAACAACTTTATCTAACCAATCATCAAGGGCGTATAGTTGACCTAACCGGCCATTCAATTGACGGGGCCGCACAGCAACCACGTATCCTACATTTATAACATATACTATATCTATATCAATCAATTATTGTAATTATTTAGCTGTAACAAATTATTGCCATTTTTATTTTTTATATATATTTTGAAAAGTTTACGTAGCTGTATATATAGTTTTCCTGCTCTATCAATAGATATACAGAGTGTCCATAAATGTTTACCCTGAAAACAGTATGTTCTCATGTTTTAATGACGAATCTTACATCCGTTTTCTTTTACGGGTGATCTCGTACACGCATAGAGTTTCTGTGCTGGTGTGTTTCGTACCGCATTCGCCGCTAGGAACGCTGTAGTAGCTGTTCAGTTAAGATGGTGTCTGTGACAGAGAAGGCACAATGTGTTGTGTGGCTTGCAGAAACAAAATCTCCTGTCAGTGTTCAGCGAAGGTTCAGAACAAAGTATGGAAAGAATCCACCTGATGTGAAGTTAATTAAGTCGTGGATGAAAAAATTCTTGGAAACTGGAAACGTGGAAAAGGGAAAGAGCAGTGGTAGACCATCAGTTTCCGATGGGACGGTGGAAAACATTCAAACTGCTTTCACACGGTCACCAAGGAAATCGGTGAGATAAGCTTCATGCCAACTAAAGATACCGAAGTCTACGGTGCACAAGGTGTTACACAAACGTTTGAAGTTACACGCCTACAAGGTAAATGTTGGAAAAAGTGTGGCGTGAGTGTGAATACCGTTTAGACATCTTACGTGCCACTAGGGGTGCACATGTGAAAGCTTATTAAGTTCATTAACTATGTATGAAAACTTTGTATGTTTATCTACTTATGATTAAAACTGTGTTTGAATACGAGTGTTTATTTAAAAGTTGTAGCATGCTTTAATCAGGGTAATCATTTATGGACACCCTATATGTTATTAATACTGTATAGGATACGTGGTTGTTGTGCGGCCTTAAAAGTAAAATGTATCTGCAATGCTGATTGTGAACGGATTTCCTCACAGATTCATCGCCTAAAAACAACTGAGAAAAATCGATTCGACACCAGATCCATTCTCAAGCTGAGTTCCGCACAGGAAGATTTAAAAGCTGATTATCAGGATTGCGCTTCTTTCGACCCCACGCCTGGAATGTATAGAAAGTTCAATAACGATATGTACAATAACTTGTAAAATGTAAATCTAGTGATCGATTCTGTCCATTTATGTTGTTTTACTTGCTATGAATCAATAAATATCTGGCAATTTTTATTTTTTAATCCAGCTATTTTTCCCCAAATCCTGCAAATTTTGATCGACCATCTAGCAATTTTGGATCTTTACCTCTTGATGACGCTGGTGCTCACAGCTCACAATAAGCCTCACGTGTCGCATCATCAAAGCACTTCACTTCTATCGTCATTGTTATAAGATGATGATGTGAGTCAGTTTTTGGATGAAAGTTCATCGATGAAATGGACTTTCATTTTCACGATAAGACTTTGTAAATTATATTACACTTTGGTAGGTCCCTGGGCCTGAAAATGCAAACCGAGGACGCGGCTATTGTAACTTCCTTGTCAGATTGGTTGCTTTTGCTTACCTTTTTACTTGAAACCTTCAAAAGTATCAATGTCTCAAAAGTCTCAAGTTATTCAATTATATAAGACCGTGAGTATCTTGCCGATCCTGCAGCGAAAGTAACCGGGGTTTGATCTATTAAAGGGGTCTAAATTTAGGGTGGCCATTATGCAAACATTGAGAAAAACAGTTTTGAAAATTTTTATTCGGTGTAAATGCTTTTTTTTTAAAATTTACTGCAATGCGTACTTAATTTTATAACGAAATAATATTTTAACTTAACGTTTCTTTGATCAATTTTAATTATTATTCTTTTTTCAAAAAAAAAAAAAAAAAAAAAAAAAAAAAAAAGAGGACTGTCCCTAGGGCTAATCATATTTGGGACTACATTCTTTGGTTGAGTTTGGACCAACGTAAGATGTAGGGAGTAAGGCGAACTTATTTTTAACAGTCTAATTCATTAATATGTTGAGGTATTCTTAGACTTCCTGACTTCACCTACCTAACCTACCCTCTGTACAGATTTAGGTTAGCCAGACTGCACTACTTGCAGATTTCTTGCTTTCTAAATTGCAAAAGTCACAGAGTACAAAAAATTTTCATTCATGTATTTTGAGGTCTTGTACTCTGGAAAGAATAAAAACCTGACTAAACACTGTTAGTCTTAAATACAGATTGTCAGGAATAGGCATATCAACTGTCTAGCCAAAGGTAGGGAATTGGTTAATACTGAGGGGTTGAAGTGTTTTTATACAAATGCACATAGTCTTAGCTATAAAAAAAAATGGGTACTTATGTATTATCGGGACTACCAAACTGTTTATTATGTATTTTTGCTCTTGTAATTACGGCATTATTCTCTCATCCTTAACTTGCCTGAAATGTGACAGTGAGTGCCTAATATGAAGAGATCAGAAGATATTTAGGTGAAATAACCAATATTAACCTGTTAGGTTAATTGAATGCCCAGTTAGGTCAATTGAATGCCCTTGATGATGATTGGTTAGGTTAAGTTGTGATATTTTCATTAGTTTAAACAAAAATGATGAGAGCAAAAATATATAATAAACAGTTTGGTAGTACCAAAAAATAAATTTAGTTATGACTAGTAAAAATCTGGATATAGTCTGCATTATTGAGACTTGGATTAGTGAGGCAGCATTCAATGACACGAGCAGAGTATGAGTTAAATAGTTACGGTATACAATGTATATTTACCAGAGAATAGATAGGCAGGGGAAGGTTTGGTCTTATACATTAAGAAAGATTTAACTTCAGTTCAGAATGATGGTATTAAATTAGACAATAGGGTAGAATCAATATGGGTTGATATCTGTGTTTTAGGCAAAGAGTATATTTGGATAGGTACATTTTATAGACCTCCAAGTCAAACACAGGAAGTTGATGACAGTATGGTTCAAGAAATAAAGGTTGTAGTGCTAGAACATTAATTATGGGAGATTTCAACTTGCCTCAGACTCGAGCCTTTTAGAGGGAAATAATAGGGAGGTAACTACTACATTGATTGCTAAATGACTGTTTCCTAACACAATTTGTAGACAAACCAACTAGGGATCAAGCAATCTTAGATCTGTTTTTTTCCAATGATCTTGAATTTATTAGGGAATTTGCAGTAGGAGAGTCATTAGGAAATAGTGATCATTAGATCATACATTTTAAGATAGAATTAAATAGGGATCTAGTCAATAATGACCATCTAGTCTCTTGCTTCTCAAAGGGTGACTATAGTAGATTTAGGAGTTGTTAGGCTCAGTAAAGTGGGATAATGATTTTGCCATTAAAAATGCTATTGAGATGTGGTCTAGATTTGAAGAAACTTTAGAGGATGTACAATGTATGTGTATTCCTTTCAGAAGTGTTAGGAATAACAAGATTAGGAAATCTTTGTGGTGGAATAGGGAAATAACTAAAATGATTAAAAATAAAAAAAGGGAATTTAAAGGCAGTGATAGTATTTTGGACTTGGATAATTATAGGCAGTTAAGAAATAAGTTAATAGTTTGCTTAAGAAAAGTAAAAGGCATAGTGAAATAAATCTAGCTAGAAATAGCAAAAGACCTAAAGAAATTCTTTAGTTTTTATAAAATATAATAAAAAAAAGCATGATAGGATTGGCCCAATAGAAATATGATGATAGGATGTTTGAGAAAGATCAGGATATTGTTGGTATTTTTAATGATTATTTTTAGCTCTGTTTTTACTAAGGGAAATGTAAATAACTTTAGATCTTGTAAATTCAGACATTCTTGATCATATTCATATAAGGAAGGATGATGTTAGGCAAGTGATTCATACATTGAAGTCAAATAAGGCTGCTGGACCTGATAATATATTGCTAGGATTCTCAGAGAAGGAGAAGAAAGCTTATCTCTGGGGCACTAACTATTTTGTTTGCTAGGTCAGTTTAATTATGCAGTAGTACAAGATGAATGGGAAAAAAGCTGATGTAGGTATCCATTTACAAAAAGGGGTAGTAAGAAGGATGTAGGAAATTATAGCCCTGTTAGTTTGACATCATTGGTAGGAAAGAATTATAAAGAATAATAGTAGAAAGAATTATAAAGAATAATAATCAAGATCATTGGAGAATTTTTAATCTTATTTCAAGTTCATGACATGGATTTAGATCAAGGAAGGTCTTGTTTGTCTAATTTTCAGACTTTTTAGAGTTTAACTGATCAGGTAGATAATGGAAATGATGTAGATGTTATTTATTTGGATTTTAGTAAAGCATTTGACAAGGTTCCATGTAGGAGACTTCTATATAAATTAAAAGCTTATGGGATATTAGGGTCAGTTTTATAAATTGGGTAGAAAATGGTTGGAAGACAGAGAACAGAAAGTAATTATAAATGGTCATGAACCTGGGTGGCAGAAAGTGAAAAGTGGGGTACCACAGGGATCAGTTTTAGGTCATTACTCTTTATTTTATATCTAAATGATTTAGAGAAAGGAGTAGGTTGTAAAATTTCTAAATTTGCAGATGATACAAAAGTAGTTGCTCCAGTTACAAATATAGAAAATGCTTATAAACTGCAAAGAATCTTGATAGATTAGTTGCTTGGGCAAGTAAATGGCAGATGGAATTCAATGTTAAAAAATGCAGTCATGCATTTTGGTAGAAATAATGAAACTTTAGTTATGAGATGCAAGGGAACTGGTTGGATGATGATAGAAAGGAAAGGGATCTGGCATTATAGTTTGTAGTGATGTAAAATTTTCTAAGCAGTGCTAGAGGCTAGAAATAAAGCAAATAAAATGTTTGGTATTATTAAGAGGAATGTTAGTTACAAGAGTAGGAAGTCATCTGTAAATTATATAATTCTTATGTTAGGCCTCGCTTAGAATATTTCATTCAAGCTTGGTCCCCTCACCTTACATATGATATTGATATGCTTGAAGTGTGCAACATAAGGTAACCAAGCTTATCCCTAACCTAAGAAGATTGGAATACAGGATAGATTAAAGGAATTAGGTTATGTTAGTTTTGAGAGACATTGTCTGAGGATATGATACAGATGTTCAAAATGTTTCAGGTTTAGACAATTTAGATGTACATAACTTTTTTTTGTCACTAGATACTGATGGGATAACTCGTGGGCATAATAAGAAAATTAGAAAACAGACTTGTAGACTTGATCTATGAAAATATTCTTCAGTCATAGAGTAGTAGATTTTTGGAATGATTTGCCATATGATGTGGTAAACAGTAGCTCATTAGTTGATTTTAAGAAAAATTTAGACACTTTCATGAGTGAGAGTGAGTTTGTAGATTGTACTGTATATAGTGAATAGTGTATATTCTTTGCTTTAGTTATGTAGGCTACTATGCTGGTAGTAAATAGTTGTATATTAATTAGCTAACTTGAGTTTGACATCTTGCAAGATTTTATTATTATTAAAAAATGTAGCTCATGACTTGGATTACCTCAATTGGCCTGAGTGGCTTCATGTTTTCCATATGAAATGTAATGTAATATTAGATGGAGAAATGTTTCTCACATTTCCAAATTGCATAGTAGGTGAGGTATTTGGTGGAAATTTGGTAAAAAGTTTCAATCACAAGCCAGGTTAGGTTAGGTAGTCAGTGTAGTTGGTTAGAGTACTTAAAGATATATAAAACATACAGATAGAATACCTTTTATGAATGAAAGAGAGAGATTGTAAATTTTGTTTTATAAAATATAGCTTGTGATTTGGATAACCTTGATGGGCTCCAGTGGCTTCACGTTTTGCAAGTGAAATGTAATGGTCTGTGATCAAAACAACTTGGAAACTATTTTTATGAAAAAAATTCTTTGACAATACATGTGGAAATTCTAGTAGAATTTGGGCAGAACTTAAGAATCTAGATGCAGTTTAGAGTTCATAATAGCTTGGTGATATATGAAATTAGGTTAGGTTAGTAATTAGATTCTGGTGTGTATTCTGTCTCGAAACTGCATCAGGATTCTTGAAGTTTTATGAGGTTTTGCAGTCTGCAAAGTTAGATTTCAAGGTCTGAATGTTTGTATTGTTTGATTCAAAATAATGTAGGCCCTGTGCAATAAGTTTTCCTGACTTAGGCCTAATTATTCCTAACCAAGTCCCAGTAGTACCTAGTAGCCTATAGCAAGGGGCATCCAATTTTTGGATATATTTTAGTTTAGTATCAGAAACTATAGATTCATTTTCAGTGTTTGAGTTTAGTGGCAGAAACTAAAAATGGAGCAAGTTATTTTGGAGTCACTTCTGTGAAACTTCTCATGCTGAAGCATAAGGAATTAAGGAGAGGGTTTTGCATTAGAGTTTACTTATATATTGTGGTGAAAAGTGTTTAATTTAATAATTTCTTATAACATACAACTCCATACCAAAAAAAGAGAGTACAGTCTCAAATGCACTCATGACCTTGATAATACCTTTAAGTTGTACACCTTTATGAGGAATATTGAGTATATGTGATATCATTATGATAAAAAGACTCCTTTGTGTGCCTGTTTGGAAAAAATCCCAGTCGTAATTACTAACTCACAATAATCAAAACCTTTACTTGAATTACTAGATTTAAACTGTTTTATTACTGATATGGTATCTCAAAGAAAACATCTAGTGGTTAGGCACTACAAGATGGTTCAAACTGCGTGCTTGTATATCTATTAGTTCTTTAATTTATATTCAAAATAGGAAAGATAATTTAGGAACATCCTGTATATCTGCCATTCTTACATTTATGATAAATTACTGTACTTTCAGTTTAACAAAGGAAATTCAGTTGGCTTGAGCTGAACTGAAAGACATACAGTATTCTCTTTCTCACGTACACTTAACACCAAAAATGAGCTTTACTTCTAAAGTCAAGCATATTAAGCGGCTTTTAAACTTGAATTTGATCACAAGAATGTTAAAATAAATTAAAATATAATATTAAACTTCATAGTGAGGCAGATGAATAAGCAGTGGTTATGAAGTTCTAAGAATAATTTTTTTTTGCCAAATAGGTCCTAAACTGAATTGATGCCCTTTCACATTTAAATTCTTTCCACAATTTATGACTTTGGTTTGTTCACAAAAAGAACCAAAAATGAGCAAAGCTTGCAGTTTTATTGTACTTCTCCAAATGTCTTCAAAGTTACAACCAAACTGTAACAGGATTAATTTGCTCTGCCACATAGAAGACCACTTATTTTGCATAACATTTGAGAGCAACCATGAAGATTTATTATTTCTGTATAATTAATTAACGCATACATTTCATTACAGCTTTTATTTCTTGGTCGTGACTATCCTGTTGGGTATGAATACTTCAGAGCCAAATTGAAAAAAGCCTTCATGCAGAACAAGGATGTTGCAGATCCTGAACAAATAAAAATGCTTGTTGCTAAGGGAGAATACGTCATTAAAGAAATAGAAGCCTTATACAAGCTCAGAAAATATCGTGCGTTGAAGAAGAGCTATTATGATGATTAAGTATTTATTTTAACATATTTGAATTTGATTCAACTTAGGTTTGGACGTACAGTATAGGTTAGTTCCTACATAAAAAAAATGACCGTTGTTTCTTAGGAACAAGTAGGGCCTATAGTAGGCTGGCACTTATTTTTTTAATAGGTTGTGCCCCTGGTACTTTTGTATGTCTTGTTTCTATGGGATTTTGATTTAGCTCAATGGGTAGTATCATTTATTAGCAATTTTAGTATCAAGAAGAGGTAAAGGTAAATATGGGAAAAGTTTATACTATTTATTTAAAACCAAAATGTATTTAATCACACGTTAAAAAAAGGTACATAAGTAAAAGTTCAAATTAGACTGGATAATTTGTTCTCGTATGTTTCTTTTTGGTAGTACCACCATAAGTAAGGTTTAAATTGAGAAATTGGAAGTTTAGTAGATCTATATTTATTTAAAAAATTGAAAAAAAAAAATTTAAATTAAAGACTGCAATTACAAGTTTAACTATTTAGTTATTTTTAATTTGTATAAATATAAATATATTTTTACAGTTTTTATCTTTCAATATCTCCCCAAATATGTCAAGTTCCTTCACAATAAAATAAGTCTGTTCATTTAACTCCATGCTGAGACACTTTCTAATTCTAGCATCAGACTTCTTATTCAATAAGTAGCTAAATAAAGACAGAAAACCGCTTCAACCACAGAGTTAATCATCAGCCATCCACTGTGCAAAGATAAGGTTTACAGCTGCCTGAACATCTCCATTAGTAGCTTGCAAGGCCTGAAGACTAAGCTCCTCATCAGGAATGCCCATTTCGCGCATCAGTTGAAGAGATTCCTCTACGTTCTCTAAAGGAGGGGCACTAACGGTAGGAGAAGCGCCTGACAATGCACCCGAGCTCTTTACATAAAAAAATAAAAATAAATAAATCATTAATTTCTTTTGGCAGTGATCCACCAAACCTTCCAAGTTAAATATAGTATTCCATAAATTTACGAAATGGAGCAAAATTAATCTTTTTAGCATCCTTGACGTTAATGGCATCAATCAACACATATAATAAACAAGAACGGTTGGAACAACAATATCTCTGCCTAAATTTATGACCTGATGCAGGGGTCTGATTCCTGCTCGTGGCGATATATACTGTATATGTATCGAAGGTTCAATTTATGTTGATTATTTGTGACCCGATTCTTGCTCATGAAACACCTTGTGACGATCCATTGTGTGAGAAATTTTATCAATTTATGTCGAGCAGTTCAAAAGTGTGACAGACGGACGAGCCCAATCCATTATGGTTCCTCCAAATTTATTTGGTTGGGAACATTATATGGTAGATTTATGTAAATAAGCTTTAATTAAGCAATTACGAGGTATCATTACAGGCAGCAATACTAATGGGTCAAAAATCTCTCGGTATTCAAAGTATATTACCCAAGCTATCAACTTGGTGTTATTACACGTGGTTTTGGCATGATTTCAATTTGCAGTAAGAACCTAAATTTTCTTAGGTTAATTAGATATATATTGGCAATTGACATCTCTATCTTACACTTGATGCGGAGGCAGCGAGAGCATTCTGAAGTGCTTGACTAAACATTTCTGTAGTTATGAGGGATCCTCCGGGGCTCGCTCCTCCCCCGGCTCCTGATCCTGATGGAGGGGCTGGAGTGTTGAAAGGGGTTGACACAGATGAAGGTGTTGTGAGGCCACTGCGAGGGGCACTTGATGATGGCCCTCCCCAAGCGTTGGCTCCGCCTGATCCTCCTGTAAAATAATTAGATCAGAAAAGGCTTGGTCTACCACTGAACTCTTAATTTCATTCTCTATAGACCTTTGCAGCTCTGGCAGTGTAAGAAACTGTAGGCAGACCTTAAGCTACATGTGTAAGAAATGCTTTTTAATACCTACTTAAGTATAAATATCCTAATATTCTTTGGGATAAATTTACAACTATTTTAACGTGTCTGCACTTCAGAATGAGTCCTGTAAGCGTATGGCGTAAATTAAATGACGGTCCTTTCGATAGCACCACAGTAAAAAGTTTAAAGGGGAGAGAGAGAAAAATCAATAAACCATAGTTAAAAAGCGAAATAGATTGAGAATTTAAGATGTTAAAATATTTCTATCACGACTTCCTCTCCATTCAAATCTCGCCTAATTTATATTTCAGTTTCCATTCCTCTTTCTCGTTAAATTTTGTGCTTCCTTTTTATCAAGTTCATTCACATTTACACCCATCCATCTTTTACGTGGTCTTCCTCTTTCCCAGTAGTATCTATATTTTCTTCACACCAATGTAACATACTCTTCTATTCTCATCTTCAATGGCTTTTCATACGTGCTGACAAAGAAGCAACGAGTTTTCAGGCCTAACATGGAGTGTTAGAAGTTCACTTGAAATTTCCTTTAACCCTTTAATAACGGATGGTACCTTAAGGTCCACCAGAAATAATATAAATTGTACTACAATGCCTCGTTTCTATAAATGTTTCTACATGTTTATATATAGATGTCATTTAGTTGTTGAGAAAGAAACCCAAAATGTGTATCATTTCAGTGACTAGTTACTAAAATATTTAGTTTTTAATAACAATAAAACCTATTCGTTCTGGTAACAAGAGTGACTGTATATGCTGCGGACTAGTTCTTAAAGGGTTAAAGCTGTGACAAATGAGAAAGCATGTCTTATTATCTTAGTTTTCATAGTTGACGATCAAGGTACTCCCAAATGAGTTCATGTCGTGTGAGCAGCTTTCGAAGTTGATTGGACAAACAGACTAATCCGAAAACAGAATTAAAACGTCCAAAATGCCTAGGTCAGCATCACCACTTTAGTCCATGTTAATCTGTTTCACACTCATTAGTGGCTGTACGCAGCACGTCAACTGTAGCAGAGTTTAAACAAGTAGTGTTATAAATTGATATCACTTGCGATATGTGAACTAGACTTCATATAGAAAGAAAGGTCTCTCTCTGTGGTGGCGTCGCAACATCGAGGTCATTGACACCGAATGTATTTATTTTATCAAATAAGGTTAAAAAGTAAATAACAAAACTATAAAATAGATAATGAATGAATGTTATGAATGCAGTGAACGAATATTAAGAGAAAATTGGTGCAAGTAAAAAATGAAGGTCAAAAGTATTACAAAATGGGGAGGTTAGCCTCCTCCATACCTAAAATTCCCGCTACCAAGGTAGCACACACCTTCCCCGAGCACTGGAGAGAGGATAGTCCCCATCCTCCTTCCAGTACTCCGAGAGATGACGTCCGCTGACGCATGTTGTTGAGGCTAATAATGGCATCCCAACAACGTTGCCAGATGACGCGAACTACAGCCCGAATCCCTGAAAGGAGGTCACCGTATGGGGGTTGGCGGGAAGCATCGGACCTTGCGAACTGGTCCGCAGCCTCATTCCCCGTAACAGCTACGTGGGCAGGTATCCAACAAAAGAAAAACTGCTGCTCACGACGACCAATTAAAAATAGCAACTTTAAAATGTCTAAAACGACAGGATGGCGAGGATTAAAAGACACCACGGCCGGAAGCGAGATCTTGGAATCGCCAAAAATACAAAAAGATGGAGGGAGGATTCGGAAGAGTAAAAATTACACGAAAGGTCAACGCAGTAGTGGAAGTTTAGCGGTAAAAATGAAACCAGTGGCAGCGTACTAGTACGCTGCCATTGCGAGTAAATCCGACGCTAGCATCGGACTTGGAATAAAAAACGAACCAATTTTGCATTGAAGAAAGAATGTTCACAGAGGCTGCGGCGAAGTCCATCAACGGTGATATCAGACTTGACACCCGTGGAATATTGGCAAAAAGAGAACACTGTCAATTTCACAGCGAAACCATATACCAGATAGTGGATTGGATAAGACGACGGTGACGGTCGTAAAAGGACAAGAGGTCCTTTTTTTTCTCCCGAGCACGAGTATAGTTGAGTACGGTACCAGCATCGAAAAGTCAGTAAATGACGGCACAATTCCAACGGAGGCTCCCGAGCGTCACTTAGAAGACTCAGGATAGGAGAGGATCTAAACACAGCGGATACCAGCGTGATGAACCGCATCCAAAATCCGTAGCAGAGTAGGTGTGATTGGGAAATAGACCTCGCAGCCATAGTCAGGTTTCGGCCTAACAAGTGCCCCACATAAGCGGATAAAGCGTGGTACAGTCAGCACCCTAAGAGGTGTTACACTAAGGACTTCAACCTGGGTACAGGAGCGAAAAACTGTGGGACCCCTACCCGAACATGAAACAAACAAGGTCAAACGCCAGCGAAACTCGAAGACATGAGTTTTAAAATACCATACCTCGACATACAGGCTTTCTCTAGATTGAAAAAGACAAACAAAATGCCGTTTGGAGGCAACGGCTTCGCAGACAGACGACTCCAACCACGTCAGGTTGTCAGTAGTAGAATGCAACCTCTGGAAATTACACTGGAAAGATAAAACCTCTCTTTTTTTTTTCAGAAAATACCAGACCAGCTGAACCTTTACCATTTCCGAAATGCCCACAGCAAGGCTTCTTAGTTATCTGCCTCCCCTTTTGACTGTCTGAATATCTAATCAGGCAACCTCAATAAATGGTGATATTACGAGCGCCTTTCACGATACAAAAACTTTTGACACATCAACACGTTCGTCTTTTAACCAAAATTGGCTCTCGTGCATATTCACGATTTTTTTTTTTTTTTAGTGTCGTACTAAATTTGTTACATGAATAAAAAAAAGGCATGATCTACGATTTTGTTTTACTTTACTCCTAAATTTAGACTTAGTATTAACATTATGCTAATAGACATCATTTGTTTCCAAACATCTACTTTTGGTATCGTATGACAAGCATACAAATAGGTAGGAGGCTTTCACTCTCACTATATTTATGACCCGGGATAGGGTCAAATAAGTAAATTTTGACATTAACAAAACAAAATTAAGAAAGACAGCAGAAACAGCATTAGTTCGACTCGATAATACTGGGCGTTCATTACCTGCAGCATTTGCTAATGCAGCCGCTAACTGAGCGGGTGTGATAGGTTGGAACGATGAAGAACCGTCCTTCTCATTCCGCTTCTGGAATCTGTTTCTGTCTAAAGAGACGTAAAATACGACTTCATTAATTTACCGTCGTCAAAATCAATACAGGACACTGCGTATGAGCCCGAGTTATAGATCCCAAAAGATTATTTAAACAATTTCATTAGTCTCTCCCGTACGAATGCTACCGAAATTAGAGAGGAATGAACAATTAACACGCACAGAATCTATCTCCATTTCTTCATCGGATAATGCGTCCATTGAATAAGACACGTGATGGGAACGTCTCGGAGACGGAATTTCACTCGTGATAAGGTTGCAAATTATTTGTAAAACTCTTCCAATAACTGGTCGCTCATCTACTACTCTTCATTTGGGGAGAAAAGAAGGGAAAAAAATATTTACATAAATTGTGTTCAAGAAAAATGTGAAATAAAGTAATTTGTACCATTTAAACAAATTGACTTAAACTAGCTACACACTTCGCAACAGCTAATACCAAAGTTCACCAAGTTTTTTATATATTTATTTATACTTAATTAATTATTACCAATGCGTAAATATATCCATGATAGTAATATTTTTAACTTCAGCAGCAACTTCTATAATTTATATAATAAAAAAAAATTATAAATGTAAATTTATCACATATATTTAGTGTTTTGTATATTAAGTTACTGCAAGTATTTGTTTCCTATCTTTTTGTAAATTTAAAATAATTAAAAATAATAAATGAAAATGAAAATAATTTAGTAGTTACCATACATTATGTACTTATTAAAAAACGCATCCTTCCGCGAGAATGAACCAATGTACAATGAGTTTTAAGGGTAATATACTAACACTTAAATATAATGCGAAATGGCAATAAAGTGGAAAACTAGGACATAGTAGGTTCGAGTCCCATTAGCTTCTAGTTTCCCACTAAGATGTCTTTTCCTCGATAAACTAATGGTGATAAAGTGGATCTCTTTTTTTTTTTGAAAGTGTGACAATTGAAGAATCACACTACAAGAAAGTACTTTGAAACATTTACCTTTAAAAAGGATTTAATTTTCTTTTGTGAAATAAATAAACTTCAATTTTCTTAAAATAAATCTCATGATCTCCGCATTATGCCTCTGAAATCTTAATATGTATTTTTATATAAACTCGTTACAAAACACCCAGCACTTCAAAGAAGTTCTAAAACAACATACTGTGACAGATGGTCAGCATTTTGAAGAGAATAAATTAAATCTGCATCTTGTATATAAGCCAAAGACGCGGGATCCTTTTTAAGAGATGGACATTCTGACACTAGTCTCGCCATCTGATCCGATGTTCGTAGTTTCTAAAATTAAGAATAAAATTACTTTTTAATTACATTCTGCATTCATTAAACCCTATTTATGAGTCTTTAAATTAAATAGCAAAGTTTGTCCAGATCAGCCTCAAATTCTTATATTTACTCATGATTTCATTACTTTTTGTAATAACTCACCTGAATAAATATTCTAAAATTTGGACTTGACACAGCTGTCCGTAGTGAAACAAGCAACTGTTGAACTTCAATCAGACTTAAAGGAACGGAGGTGGGCGGATTTATTTCTGAGAAGAAATAAATTAATGGCTACAGCCTCATTATGAGCACCCAGAGGGAAAAAGTTTAAGCACTGGCTCAGTTGAACTGCAGTTCACCTATTTCAGCAATCAAAGTCATCATTCAAATCTAAGCTCTAGCCCTAATTTTTCAAGTGTCTGAATAACATAACTAGTTCAATTTATTCAAAATCCTATCAAGCAAACTCAACTGCTGTACTCACCAAATTTTGGAAAGCAATATATCATAGAGCCAGCAGCTATTCCAGCTTCATGTAAAATTTCTTCATCTTTTAATACGTGTCCATGATGAGTCAAATCTAGAAAAAAGTAATTTCATTTTAGCAAGTTTATCTTTAAAGGTGACCATTAATGTTGGGTAAATCTGTGTGCATTGTAATGACACAAACCCCCAAAACAAAATTATAGAAATTTATTTATAATGGCCTATATGGACAAAGTATACAAATTATGACATTAAAATAATTAGAGGAAGGAAATAGTTGGTATCATAGATTATGAGACATTTGTGTGACTTCCTCAAGTATCAGAACTAGACCTTTATTTTGTTAGCATTTACCTAAACAAACAGTAGTTAAAAACAAAATCAAATACATTAATTAATTAATAATCACCTACAGCCTACTTTTAACTTTTTTAGTATTCTCTAAGCAAAGTTTAAATTAGTCTAATCCCTTTGAAATTAACCAATGGACCAATGTAGAATTGGCAGATAGGATTAAGTTAATATTAACAAATTTCTCAATTTGGATTAATCAAAGGATTGAAGCTGTACTAGCCTATTTACAGTCAATTTACAATATCATTGTTAGGGTCAAGACTGTTCTTCAGAAAAAAAAACAAATATGTCACATTAAATAATGAAAAATATTCTGTTTCATTTCTAAGCCCTACAGATGATAACTACTATTGTAACAGGCCAGACTGTAGAATTGGCAAAATTCTCATGCAATGCTCCCATTTTCAGAAAAATATTTGTTTTTCAAAGTGCAAAAGTCTCTCAATATGAAACATTATCAATCATATTATTTCAAAGTGTTGCACTAATGCAGTTTGTGAAAAAAAAAACAATTTCAGTCAAAACTTTTATTAAAACTTTTGCCCAATGCAATTTGAGCAATTTCACACAAAACTCTCACCTAATGTAGGTTTTTGCTAATTTTTATTTTTATATATATTTTTTTCTTTTTCCAGCCACTAGTTGTCTTAAATGAATTAATCAAGTAGATAGCAAATTAAAAAGGCACTCAAATCAACCAAATAGGGTGCTTTACCAAGAACAAATTTCTATGTCTAGTGTTAAGGCCTTTAGTATTTAGCCCTAATTATTCCTAAACTAAATTCAAGAAAAGATAGGCTCAGCCTTCAACACTGATGACAAAACTCATGAAGATACATTTTAAATTCCAAACTAGTAGTACTCAGAATCTACAACTTAAGTGCACCTTCCAACAGAGAGTTTAGTGTTGCGCATGTGAGTCCATTATTACTTGAAGCACTGCAACAGTGGTTTTTTTTTTTTTTTTGAAAATTCAGCTTTCAACCTCTAATTAAGCTACTGTACTGTCTATTAAATATTTTCTAGTGAATATGTCAAGTGCCAGTGCATGAAATAAAGTTAAATAAGTTAAGAAGTGAAACAAATGAGCAAAAATCCAGTCAAGAACAAATTGAGTATCTAGAAAGTTAAAGACCCTTAAAACTAGGTTTCAGTTAGATTGTTTCTAAGATTAGAACTCTAGTGTCTTGTATATACTTCATCGTTATAATTGTTACTAACCTTAGCCATTAACCCTATCACTAAATCATTTTAAGGCTAAAGTTTCTTAAGGTCAAGAACCTTGAAAAGAAATTATAAATAACTGATGATGTGGTCTTTTTCAAATCAAGAATGGGGGTTTTAAATTCAAATAAATCAATTTCAAAATAAAACTGAAAAATTAAATTTCCAAGTTTCATTTCTGCAAATCATTAAATCAATTACATTATATCAAGGAAGATCAAAATTAGCCTAGAGAAACATACTATATTTAACAACATTCAAGTGTGTTTAAAAAACAGTTGGTACTGGTACAACATTAAAAGGGGACATGTAACCTATTATGACTCAATAACAGTTCAAGATAAAAGTCTCCTAGCAAAAGTAAAGTTCTAGATTCATGTCTTCAGGGGTTTATTTCTTGAGGAGCAAGCGAGTTACCCTCCATAAAAGTTTTCAGTTAACACAGGGGATAAAGCAATACAAAAGTCATACATACAAACAGGGCCTATCAGAGGGAGGGCTAGGAGGGTCATTTGGCCTGGGCCTCAAGCTTAAGGGGGGCCTCAAATTTAGAAACTTTCAGGTTTGAATATAATGTTTTGCAGTGAAAGTAATAATTGGGTTTAGCTATGGGCCTCAAAAGCTGAAAGTGGCCTAGGCCTCTCTGGACCTCTGAGAGGGCCTGCATACAAATAAGGTTTACTACGACTTAAGTCAAGAGAAAATTCTAGAATGTTTCCAACAGATTAGATCGCCTATAGTCTCTCTTATTCCATTCATTTTGGTCTGTCTAAAATTCCTCCTTGTCATTCACCTGAGCAACTTTTCTTGTACCATCTACCTAACATTCCACTACACAGTGCTTGTTTACATTGCTTGTAATGCATTGTGGTTACTCCTTGAAGCTTTTGCATATGGGCCTTTCTCACCTAACATCCTGCACACTACTTGGAAAAGAACACTGAGCACAACCATCTCCCACCTTCCACTTTGCAAAATCTTTATTTGCTTCTCAGCCAGCTTGCAAGATTAGATTCTTGCCATAGGAAGAACTGCCTTCAGAATGGCCTACAATCCAGATAGGTTTCCAGTTTTCCCACAACATACTGAGCATAATTGTTATGGGAATAATCTCCATGCAACATGTCAGAAAATGTGAGTAGACTCTGTAGCCTGGATCACAAGTGATGACTTAAGTGGAAATTTTCACCCTATGTGCCCAACTTCAAAATCTGCAAAATTCTCACACAATACTCCCATTTTTGGCAAAATTCTTGCTTTCTAAATTATGAAAATTTTGCATGGTTAATATGTTTCTGGTCACATGACCTGAACTTTTGGTCAAAAATATATTTTTCTGGGTTAATATTACCCGCTCTTTTCAAATCTGTTAGTTATTTTTTGTGCAAACTATTGTAGGAAATAATATGAATGCCCTTGATGACTGGTTAGGTTAAGTCAAGATATTTAGTTTTAACAAAAATATCGGGTAAACTTTAAATAGCTAACTTTCTTAATATTCATTTGTATCTGTAGTAAGGGGTGGTATGACATCATGCTACACTAGCATAGTAAGTCATTTGCTCATCCAATCAGCAGAATTTTAGACTTACTGGCAGTTTTTTATAATGTCTGACTGTGAAGGTTGTTCTCTGACTTACCTACAGTGTATCAAACATTTTGGTCATAACAATAGTACATCTATAGATTTTTTTAAAAAACACGATATATTAAGTTATACTTTATTATATAAAATATAGTCAAAAATACATTTTTCAAGTGTATTTTGGTGTGATTTGTTTGAATATGACCACTTCTTGTGCAAATGAACAGAAATAGTTGACATTGCATGGCCCAAACACATATTTCTGTTCATTTGCACAAGAAATGAAGGTCATATTTGAACAGAGCACACCAAAATACACTTGAAAAATGTATTTTTGGCCAAAAGTTTAAGTCATGTGGTCAGCAACATAATTACCTTTTGCACAATACTGAAAAATTCTAACGCATCAGCAGAGAGAAATTTATGAAACAAAACTCGTGTATAGGGATCAGAAAATTTGAGCATACTTTGCAGTTTGGGATGCAGGATGGTTGTAGACCGTCTAAACTTATGGTTAACACAGAATAAATATAAACATAAAACCAGCAAGAATAACAAAACAGCCAATAACGGCCTTGTCCTGTTATTATTTGTAACAACCTGAACTTACTCAAATTTCGAGTATCAACTTTATGAGTTTTGGCGAGCTTAGACTTAAGAGTTTTAATATTTTCATTTAAATTAACATCATTTAATGATAACACGTTAAGTTCAGTAGACGAAAGTTCTGGTTTAATTGAGAATTTTACAGCCACCATTGCCACAATATTTCCAATATTCCTAAACACAGGAAAAGCTCTAGGTTCATTCATACTAAAAACATTCAAGCTCAGTCACTGCCCAGTGGGTTCTATTTACGTTCACATTTTTTTACCCGATTTATTTTTTTATCTTACTTCAGCACGTACGGTAAGAACGGTAAAAGTTACCGTTATATATATAAGACCAGTATTTTGAAACTTGTTAGGGCTACAAAGATCGTGATTGGCCGAAATTGGTCAGGTGGGAAATAAACTAACCAGTCTAAAACGACCACCTAACCGAGTGTAATCTGGTCTCCACGAAACTTAATATTATAGGGGCCAGTTCCGTATTGCCCCCACGTAAAATATGATTTTATTGAACATTAGGATTATAAGTTATTTTGATACAGTCTATTAAAAATTAAAAATAAAACGCAAAATATGATTTTATTGAACATTAGGATTATAAATTATTTTGACACAAAATATTAAAAATTCAAAAGGGATAAAGTAGTTTGGCCGCAAAAAAAAACCATATAAAACCCTACGATCAATTTGTGATGCGTGATCTTTAGGGGGGCTCCGCCCCCGTACCACCGAGACCTAAATTATACAAATAGCCGGAGCCATAAGGACTAATGTAAAGGATAAAAAAGTTAAGTGCACTTTTTAAAATTTATTACAAACCAATATTTTCTCACCATATTGAATATTTTTATCAGAAGTAGAAAACCTGGTTGTTTTTTACTAACAAAAAGCACCAATTTTTTAATAAAATATATATACGAAACTATTTATTAATAAAAAAATGTGGGGGGCAATATGGAACTGTAGCCATATTATATATATATATATATATATATATATATATATAATATATATATATATATGTGTGTGTGTGGGTGTGTGTGTGTGTGTCTATATATATATATATGAAAATTATTTCACGAAGGTAACACGTGAAAAATATTTATGATGAATAAAACCACGAAGGAAAGGAAACACAAAATGGTGCTCAAGCGCTTTCGTCTAATGACATCCTCAGTGTTCCTGAGGATGTCATTAGACGAAAGCGCTTGAGCACCATTTTGTGTTTCCTTTCCTTCGTGGTTTTATTCATCATATATATATATATATATATATATACACACAGTATATATATATAATTTAGGCACATGCAGAGGGGGGGAGATACAGGGGCTTGATCCCTCCCATTTGCCCCTTCATGCCTCAGAGGTGCCCTTTTTTTTCCCACAAAAAATAAATGCTGTGAAGAAACTTATTTTTTTTTAGGGGGGAGGAGATGGTGCCATTTTTTTAAACTTTCAGCCCCCCCCCCCCATCTGAAGTGTCCTGTGCACGGGCCTGCCAGGCGGCACGGGGCGCCGTGCTGAGTATATATATGAGATAGAACTGAGAATGGTCCCCTGAGATCTTTTATGTTACGCACAGACCGTGCATGTAACAAGGAACTCTTCTGGGAAAATTAAATCCATAGTGGATTTAATTTTCCCAGAGTTCCTTGTTCTATGCACGGTCTGTGTGTAACATACAGTGGTGGGCACGCGCAACAATTTTTGTAGCGCCGCAACCGCAACCGCAACTCTGCTGAAATAGTTGCGCCGCACGCGCAAGCGCAACCCTTTTCAAAAAGTTGCGCCGCAAGCGCAAGCGCAACCAAAAATGTTGCGCCGCAAGTTGCGCCGCAACTTTTTGCGGCGCAACTGCCCACCTAACATATACAGTATATGTTATGCGCCATCGGTAGACTTGCGCTATCAATGGATCCAATCTGTTTATTATGTATTTTTACTTACGTATTATCGGGACTACCAAACTGTTTATTATGTATTTTTGCTCTCGTCATTTTCGTTTAAACTAACGAAAATATCACAACTTAACCTAACCAATCATCAAGGGCGTACAGTTGACCTAACCGGGCATTCAGTTGATCTAACTGGGCATTCAATTAACCTAACAGGTTAATATTGGTTATATATATACTGTATATATATATATATATATATATATATATATATATATATATATATATATATACTGTATATATATATATATATTATATATATATATATATAATTATATATAGTGTGTGTGTGTATATATATATAATATATATATATATATATATTATATATATATATACTGTCTGTGTGTATATATATATATATATGGGTTCGATAACGTAGATAGAGATAGCTTTTTCGAAATATCTCAATATAATAGGACTAGAAATAACGGGTGTAAGTTGACAAGTAGAAGGTTCGAGACAGCAGTTGCCAAAAACTTTTTTACGCATAGAATAGTAAATAGCTGGAATAGTTTGCCGGTAGAAGTAATTAGTAGCACGTCTATAAACATGTTTAAAAATCGATTAGACGCATATGTTGATAGGTTGGGTATAGTTTAAGGTAGTAAAATTAAGGCTTTGTGGTGATAGATCCCACAGCTCAACACAAGTGTTGTGGGATATAGGGAGGCAGCATCTTGGGTTAGGGGATACTCTCTGTCCTTACACACCCCATTTAAAGAGATTCCTCTGCCGAGCGGTGCCCCTCATAGTACTGTGAGGTACTGAAAACCTCATGATCTTCACTTGCCCCACAAACACCTTGAAATGGGAGACCCAAATGGGTGCACACACATTTCTACATTACTGTACAGTCTTTACAGCCACACCTACACTTTGCCTCCTAAGTATATATATTGTAATGTATATGGTGGTAAATTTCGACTTGGTCCGCAATCGATATGGACCGTGACTTATTTTTGTTTGGCAAGGTACTAGTATTGATGGATACCGTAATGAAATTGACTGGATTCTTTGGATCTGATATATTTGCATGTCGGTTATAAATATAAAGTGTAACATATTTGTGGATAGTAGTCTATTATGACTTGATCCTCTGGATCCAGAGATTCTATCTTTAGTTTTAAATCGATAATTATATAATTAATTAGTTTTAAATTGATAATTATTTAGTTCTGTAAAAATTGGTCGTTGCCAATGTACAGGTAGTTTTTACATAAATTTCTTATGTTCTTGTGGTTCGGAACCAACATAAAATTGTAGGTCCCCTCCGCTACCACGGAGGACATACACAATACACAATTACGAACACAGTTAGGTAGACCAGCCATGAGTGGATTCTAGGGTCTTTGTTGGTCTGAAACATTATAACATTATAACATATATATATATATATATTTAGAGTGGTGGCCATATTATTTTGGTATTCGGTAATCTATGGTATTTCTTCTGGTTATATAATATATATATACATATATATATATATATATATGATGAATAAAACCACGAAGGAAAGGAAACACAGAATGGTGCTCAAGCGCTTTCGTCTAATGACATCCTCAGGATGTCATTAGACGAAAGCGCTTGAGCACCATTCTGTGTTTCCTTTCCTTCGTGGTTTTCTTCATCATAAATATTTTTCACGTGTTACTTTCGTGAAATAATTTTCATATATATATATATATATATCAGGGCTGTGACATAACTAATTACTCAGTAATCGTTACTTTTTCGAGTAATTGTAATGTTAACTGGTTAAATTTTCCGACCGAGTAATTGCAACTGTAACTAGTCACAAAAATTTATGAGTATTTGTCACTTCGACCAGTTACTTTTTTCTGCGAGGGCAAAAAGTTAGTAGCTACTTTTTTCACAAACCTTGCTTGATGTACATCCTGGGCACAGTGCAAGTTTATTGGTAAATATGAATATATCTAATGTTAATATGATAAAATCTTGTTGTTTATTTGTTAATCAATTTCAAACAAATGAACAATCTTGTCGGGGAAAATACTTTTATTAGGATCAGATGCTCGCTATAACCAGGAAAAATGTTGAAAGTAACTTTTGAAGTAATCAATAACTAGTTACGTTTTAGAAACACAACTAGTAACTAATGTCTAGTTTTTAGTCAGTAACTAGTAATTGTAACTGTCCAGAGCTGTGCCTAGCGGCGCTAGTTAATTATATATTAACGCATCCATTAGCGGCGCTATTTTTCAAAATAGTTAGCGGAACAGATAGCGCCGCTACATTTTTAGGCAATGTTAGGGGCTAACCGCTAAGCGCTAATATAAATTAAAATTAATAGAGTCTTAGAATGATATTCTCTACAGGGTGATTCAAAAGTCAGGTTACATAGGGAAATACTATATTATGTAATGATACAGGGGAATAGTCACATCACATGTTCGATATGGCCACCGTTAACGGCAATGCACTTGTGCAGCCAGCTAGAATTATCACATGAATGCGCTCCTCCTTCGATAACATTCTCATAACTCATTTACCCACAAAGAAACAGAAAAGCCCTATGTAACCTGACTTTTAAATCACCCTGTATATTACGTTGCTTTTTGTGCATAATGCTGAATGCAGAATATATAATAATAAACAGTTTCCTGAACTGAGTATGTAAAGGAGGACAATGTCTTTCCAATAAATAAGTTTAATTATAAATATCAAATTAAGCAATTTTCTTGAATACCCAATAATCATTTTAAAGATATAATTTTGTTCCCATTTAACACTATAAAAGATAATAACAAATAGCGAACACATACAAATATACACAAATGCATTATTATTATTAAAAAATAGTACTTAGCTATACATTTCCTAAAAATTAGCGCCAAAATTAGCTAACGTTAGCGTTAACGCCGCTAATTTTAAAAACTGTTAGCGTTAGCGGCGCCATAATTTATTTGCATTAGCGTTAGCGGCGCTATATTTATCAGTTAGCGCGCACAGTTCTGTAACTGTCAATATTTAGTAGATCCTCCTTTTTGCCTTACAAAAGCGTTTTATTCTCTTTGGCATACTTTTAATGGAGGACCTAAAGCAATCAAGTAATTCATCATCATGGAATCCCACTTTAATGAGGTACTCAATGAGTTGTGTTTATGTGGCTGGGGGCTGGGAAGGGGCGTACCGAAGGGGGGGGGCGACAGAGGCGGTCGCTCCCACCTTGGGCCTTGTACCGGTGTCTATTGATGTGCTTATCTCTATAACTATGTACTAAAGTTTGTACGTACAGTTACAGAGATAAGCAGGTTTTGTTTTGGTTTGTATAGTTTATAGTAAGAATACATTTTAAATTATTACGAATTTATTCTATATGCATTAATATAAAGTATTAATAATACTCAACCTGTCATCCCAGGCCAGTGTTGCCAGGTAAAAAATTGAAACCGCGCCAAATCATGCTTAAAAACCAGTCCAAGAACAGCCAAACCAAGCTTTCATACTATATATATATATATATATTATATATATGATAGCATTAAACCTGCTTGGTACACACACACACACACACACCTTTGTTTTAATTACCTGCACGCTAAAAAATTTGCATGTATCGGTGACTGATACGCGCAAATTTTTTAGTTTACAGTATTTATATTTGTTGAATATTCAAACTTTCCGCTATTAGTTAAAAAGACGTTATCTGAATTTAAAAACAGTCAAAAATTCGCCAACCCGTGACTAGAATTTTACCCGCCAATTAGTCTTAAAACTCTCAGTTGTACTGTCTTGTGCACAATGAAAGCAAAAATGTTTCAGTATTCTCTTGTTAAATCCCGTCTGTACACACATAGTAATGTAACTATCATTTTTGACTCAGTATTTTTCGCTTGAAAAATGTGTGGTAAATCTATTCATTTATTTAATTTAGTTTACACTTGCTGTAAATAAGGCTTTGTTAACACATGAATATTGGCGCTAGTAAATGTTTATGTATATACTGTACATACTCGTATGGTATATACACCTTTGTTTTAGTTGCTCACACGCCCCCCCCCTTGATCAAATCCTGGGTACACCCCTGGGGCTGGGGTGGGGCCTTGTCAACAATTCTTTTCTCCACACTTTTCTAAATATTTTCAATTGGGTTCATATTAGGACTGATTCCTGGCCATTCCATTATTCTCAAAAAATTCAATGAAGCTTTGGATGTGTGGCATATGGGGCTCCATCTTGCATGAAAATGCACTTTTCTTCCCCACTCCACTCTCTGATTTGGGGTGTTAACCTTTTGCGAATGTTATAATTTTATAATGTTTCAGACCAGCGAAGACCCTAGGATCCACTCATGGCTGATCCACCTAACTGTGTTCGCAATTGTGCATTGTGCATGTCCTCCGTGGTGGCGGAGGGGACCTACAATTTTATGTGGGTTCCGAACCACAAAGAACATAAGAACATATGAAATTTTTATAGTGGGCACACTAGGGGCCACTTCGGCCCATCGAGGTGGCTCCACTAAGTAAAAACTGCCTGTACATTGGCAACAACCAATTTTTACAAAACTAAATAATTATCAATTTAAAACTAATTAATTATCAATTTAAAACTAAAGATAGAATCTCTGAATCCAGAGGATCAAGTCATAATAGACTACTATCCACAAATATGTTACACTCTATATCTATTTACAACCGACATGCAAATATATCAGATCCAAAGAATCCAGTCAATTTCATTACGGTATCCATCAATACCAGTACCTTGCCAACCAAAAATAACTCACGGTCCATACCAATTGCAGACCAAGTCACAATTTACAACCATATACATTACAATATATATACTTAGGAGAAAAAGTGTAGGTGTGGCTGTAAAGACTGTACAGTAATGTAGAAATGTGTGTGCACCCATTAGGGGTCTCCCATTTAAAGGTGTTTGTGGGGCAAGTGAAGATCATGAATTTGTCAATACCTCACAGTACTATGGGGGGCACCGCTCGGCAGAGGAATCTCTTTAAATGGGGTGTGTAAGGACAGAGAGTATCCCCTAACCCAAGATGCTGCCTCCCGATATCCCACAACACTTGTAAAACTATGTTTTCTTAAATTTGTTCTACATCTTAGCTTAAATAATTTCATACTGTGACCTCTAGTCTGGTTATTGTGATCTTTAATGAAAAGAGAATCAAAATCTATCTTATCCAACCCTTAATTTTACTACCTTAAACTATACCCAATCTATCAACATATGCCTAATTACTTCTACCGGCAAACTATTCCAGCTATTTACTATTCTATGCGTAAAAAAATTTTTGCCAACTGCTGTCTCGAACCTTCTACTTGTCAATTTACACCCGTTATTTCTAGTCCTATTATATTGAGATATTTCGAAAAAGCTATCTCTGTCTACGTTATCGAACCCATTCATAATTTTGAAAACCTGGATTAGATCACCCCTTAGCCTCCTAGTCTCGAGTGTAGTCAATTTTAATACTTTAAGCCTATCATCGTAAGACTTTGACCTAAGCGACGGAATCATCTTAGTTGCTCGTCTTTGAACTCTTTCGATTTTGTCTATATCTTTGCGCATATGCGGATTCCAAAATTGGATCGCGTACTCCAAATGGGGTCTAACTAATGATTTATAAAGAGGAACTATAATATCGCGCGATTTGTACTCAAAATTCCGAGCTATAAAACCTAACACTTTGTTCGCTTTATTGACCGCTGCTGTACTTCGTTTCGCTACTTTTAAATCACCAGTGACTATAACTCCTAAATCTTTTTCCTGCTCTACGCTTATCAACTCTTTCCCTGACATACTATACGCAAAATTACCGTTACGCGAACCTATATGTAAAATTTTGCACTTATCGACGTTAAATCTCATTTGCCATGTGACTGACCAATCAACGATTTTATTCAGATCATTCTGGATTTTACCTCTATCTTCGTCATTAATCGCCCTACCACTCAGCTTCGTGTCATCCACAAACTTTGAAACTGTACTGACTAGGCCGACATCTAAATCGTTAATATATATAAAAAAAAGCAAGGGGCCCAATACAGAACCCTGAGGAACGCCATTCGCTACATTAGCCCAACACGACTCCGCTCCATCAACGACCACCCTCTGTTTCCTACCTCGCAACCACTCTTCTATCCAATTTATTACTACACCCCTGATTCCATGAGCCTTAGTTTTCTCAATGAGTCTTTTGTGCGGTACGGTGTCAAACGCTTTTTAAAAATCTAAATACACTACATCAACCGCCCGATGTCTATCGTAAACGTCAACCACGCTTTGAAAAAAACTAAAAGATTAGTTAAGCAAGATTTGTTTTGTAGTGCCTTGCACCACAAGATTATTCTTTATTAGTGAAAACTGCCACAAATTGGCATGAGTGAATTATTTAAATCTAAATAAATAAATACAAGTTAAATATGTCCAGTGATCAAATTTAATTCTTAAGAATTCAGAGTGGTGTGACTAGACATGAATGGGCTTTTAAGGATTATTTTGGCTGGTTGGTAAAATTATTAAGTAAAAACAAACTTGTGTGCAACGACAACACAAAGGACGCCAAAAAAACCATTATATTCGAAATCACCCCGCCAGCAAGCAAAGTTCCTTTGTGACAAGGTTGTCATTGTGGCTATTATCTTTGTTATTATTATTATTATTATTACTATACTATTATTATTACTGTATTATTATTCATTATTATAATCAGTATTAATTGCAGACTGTTATATATTAGCCAAACGGGCCATTATTTAATCTCACCATTATAAGTCCATCAAAGTTGTTACGGGTAAAAATCCCCTTTGCATATTCATTAATTGTTGTCAATAAAATATAAAAATTCATATTGATTTAATAATCAGTCCTTCCCTTCTTTTATTAAAATTAACTTTGCGCCGCAGTGCCGGATGCCAATCTAGTACTTGGGCGCTGGTGACCCTGGCATATAGTTAATTATCTACGTAAACTTGTAAAGGTCTAAATAAATAAAACGGACTCTTACAATTGGTAACCTCCTGGAGTGACCAAACACCGTAATTTATGCAAAAAAAAATTTCTAAAAGTTTTTTCTCAATTTTTGTCAATATATTCAGTCTGCATCTATAATTTTATTAAATTCACTAGTACAAAGCACTCACCTGTACTGGAAGTGTATTCTATTGCAAAATATATTCCTTTTATTTTGCCTTTTTATAAATTCAGCATTTTCTAAAGTTTTTTTATGCAAATTTACTTATATTTTGCAAACAGCCTATACGCAGACTATTTTTCTGCTAATATTGGGCTACATCATAAAAAAATTTTTTACTTATTTTGTAAACAGCCTATACGCAGACTATTTTTCTGCTAATATTGGGCTACATCATAAAAAAATTTTTTTACTTATATTTTGTAAACAGCCTATACGCAGACTATTTTTCTGCTAATATTGGGCTACATCATAAAAAAATTTTTTACTTATATTTTGTAAACAGCCTATACGCAGACTATTTTTCTGCTAATATTGGGCTACATCAAAAAAAAAAAAAAAAAAAAAAAATTTTACGTAACTTTTTGTTATTGGCATTCATAACTCAAATTGAGTCTCATACTCAACCAAGCTTACCTGAAGCCATTATTTACATTCAACAACATTTGTTGAAATCTTGTCAGTTTGTGACACATTTTAAATTTTTTTTAGTACCTTGTAACAAATAATAGCCACAATGACCAATAACAACCTAGGGTCATCCAATGGTGGTACTCCAAATTCACCACCTATAACGGACTTTCTCACAATGTATCAGCCTACCACTCCACAATTCACCGCTGAAGAGCCTGGAATCTTTGTGAGTCAACTGCGGGATTATTTGAGATAAAAGGAGTTACGGACCCACGAACCAAGTTCCTTGTCACAAAGAACCTCCTGCCTACACAAGTATACAAAGTAGTGCGGGATGTAACTCTATTGCCTCCGTCTGACCAAGCTTTTGAGAGCCTCCTCAGCGAGTTAGTCAGGAGACTCGGCCAATCAGAAGAAGAGCGACTCAATGCTCTACTCAAGGACCAAGTTCTTGGGGATCAAACGCCAACAGCCTTCCTGAGACATCTGCAAGACCTGGCTGGACAGACCAATGAAGACGATAAAAACTCACCCTTAATGCGACGCCGCTTCCTCAATGGTCTCCCTACTGCCCTACGGCCAATGCTCCGTTGTATGCCAGATGATACAGACCTCCTCACAATGGCCAAAACAGCTGATAAGATGATGATTGAAATCCACCTTGGCCAAGTAGATAACCACACCCATCACCCCCAAATCTGTGCCACGCAGGACGACAATCTGAGTCCGGCTGCACAAGGTCTTAAAGTATCCAATGAAATTCTACGAACACTTAAAGAAGAATTTAAAGCTCTCCGAATAGAGCTAGCTAACAACAGGGAACGAGAGAGAAGTTCTTCAAGACAAGGACGACCCTCTGGTCCAATTAGAGCCTCCCAATATGAACCTGGACAACGCCTCGTTCTCCTACAACCACAGCCACCGCAAACAGGTCAGTTGGTTGCTCCTAATCCAAATCTATTAGCCTTACCTCATCCTCAATCCTCAATCCCCACTACTCAGCCCCATTCTCAACCTATTTCCTTACCACAGTCTACTGTTCATACCCCTCCTTGCTGGTATCATGAAAAGTTTAAAGATCGTGCAACGCGCTGTCTCACACCTTGCCCATGGACTCCTAACCCTCCTTTAAACTAACCAGGCTGGTGTCACAGGCGTCTGACGCTACAGCCTCTCAAGCCTCTCCTCCTATCCTTACTTCAACTAACCCTACCACTACCTCATTTAACACTGTCAAACCAACACCTACGTACGCAAGTAAAGTTAAAGAATCGCAACCTACTTATTCAACCACAGCTAATTTAATACCCCCAACTAATTCTCCAAATACAACACAAACTCCTTCCCACAGCAATACTAACCTTCTTCCACAAAAATTTAATGATTCACAAACTACTGCACCACCTGGTCCAACATTCACCTTGCATGATCCACTTTCAGGCTATGCATTCCTTATTGACACTGGAGCTCAATACAGTGTTATTCCTGCAACAGCCGCAGACCGTGCAAACGGACCTTCTCCTTTCATTTTACGTGCAGCTAATTCTTCATCTATTCACACTTATGGACATCGTTCTATTTCAGTTTCTCTTGGACTTAGACGTGTTTTCCGCTGGATATTTCTTGTCGCGGATGTATATACTCCAATGTTAGGCTCTGATTTTCTTTCTGCTAATGATTTATTAGTCGATGTTCGTAGAGCACAATTAATTGATAATGTCACATATCTTTCAGTAATTGGTTCTCCTACCGTGCACCCCTCTTCATTATTGGCAAGTTCTCTGCCACAGTGCTCACCTGCTATAGAGCAGCTCCTAAATGAATTTTCTTCACTTACTCAACCCTGTTCTAAGGATACCCCTATTAAACACTGTTGTCCACCGTATTGATACGGTAGGCTCACCTGTTTTCACCCGCCCACGTCGCTTAGCTCCAGATCGTCTTGCAATTGTGAGACGAGAGTTTGAACACATGCTTGAACTCGGTATTATACGGCCTTCAAGTAGCCCGTATGCCTCTGCTTTACACATGGTCCCAAAACCTACACCTGGAGACTGGCGTCCATGTGGAGATTATCGTGCTTTGAATGACAACACGATTCCAGATCGCTATCCCCTTCCTCACTTACACGATTTTACTTCTGCTCTCCATGGCACCACAGTATTTTCACGCCTTGACTTGGTGCGAGCCTTTCATCAAATTCCTGTACACCCTGATGATGTACATAAAACTGCTATAACAACCCCTTTTGGGTTATTTGAAATGACAAAAATGCCATACGGACTGCGTAATGCGGCCCAAACTTTTCAACGCTTCATTGATGAAGTGTTGAGAGGTCTCTCCTTCACTTTCACATATGTCGATGACATTCTCATCGCAAGTTCTTCTCCCTCAGAACATATTCAACATTTACGCTTAGTTTTTTCTCGGTTGGCAGAATATGGTGTATTGCTAAACCCTGAAAAATGTGTCTTTGCTGTAGATGAACTCACCTTCTTAGGACACAAAGTTACTTCGAAGGGCATTTCTCCTCTCGAAAATAAAGTATCTGTCATAAGGTCTTTCCCACAACCGCAAACTCAAAAGCAACTTCGCCGCTTTTTAGGGATGGTAAACTTCTACCATCGCTTCATTCCTCAGTGTGCAAACATTCTTGCACCCATAACCTCTCTTCTTCGCCAATCAAAAAGGGGCAGATCCACTGCAGTTCTGTGGAACCCCGAAGCTACCAACGCTTTTTCACAAGCAAAAGAGGCTATAGCACGAGCTACATGCCTTGTTCACCCTCAACCAGACGCTCCTCTGAACTTAGCCACTGATGCCTCTGACGTTGCCGTGTCAGGAGTGCTCCAGCAGCTTGTTTCAGGCGTTTGGGAACCTCTCGCATTCTTTTCACGCAAGCTCTCACCTTCACAAATGAGGTACAGCACTTTCGGTCGAGAGTTGCTGGCGATATACCTCTCCATCCGTCATTTCAGGTCATTCCTGGAAGGACGTGACTTTAGCATTTTTACGGATCATCGTCCGTTAATATTTGCTCTCCATTCTCAATCAGACTCTCATGCTCCTAATGAGCGAAGATACCTTGATTTTATTCTTCAATTTACTTCAGACATTCGACACATTTCAGGTTCTTTGAATGTTGTGCCGGATGCGCTGTCTCGCATCTCAGCAATTTCTGACCCTGGACACTCTCACATCAACCTTTCAGAGATGGCTAAGGCTCAGTCCACGGATACAGACCTCCAAACTCTTATTAATTCACCCACTTCATTGCAAGTCCGCTCTTTACCAGTTGAACCCAAGTCAGACTTACTAATTTTATGTGACGTCTCGACTGAGCATATTCGACCGTTGGTCCCACAAGGGCTGCGAAGAGCTGTTTTTGCTAAACTCCATTCCCTTTCTCACCCGGGAATTAAGGCCACCCAAAAATTAATTGCAGCTAGGTTTGTATGGCCAAGTATGCACAAAGATATCCGCAATTGGACTCGATCTTGCCTTCAATGTCAGCGTGCCAAAGTTCACCGACACACAAAGTCAGAAATTGGTACCTTTCCTTTGCCAAAGGCTCGTTTTGAGGCCATACACCTAGACATAGTCGGCCCCCTCTATTCTTCTCGAGGTTATACCTATCTTCTCACTGTCATTGATAGGTTCACAAGATGGCCAGAAGCTGTTCCTTTGACTTCTTGTACTGCTTCTGCAGTAGCTCACGCCTTTGTTTCATGTTGGGTTTCCCGTTTTGGAATACCTGCAACCATTTGCACAGACAGAGGTGCCCAGTTTGAATCGGCCTTATGGAAGGAACTCATGCTCCTTCTTGGGACTGAGCGCATCAGAACAACAAGCTATCACCCGCAATCCAATGGGGTGATAGAACGCTTCCATCGTCAACTTAAAAGTTCCTTGCGAGCCACTGATCCATCTACTACATGGGTGGACAGGCTACCTAATCCTACTCGGAATTCGTACTGCTCTGAAGACTGATCTTGCATGCTCTGCAGCAGAATTAGTTTACGGTACCACACTCCGGTTACCCGGAGAATTTTTCACACCTACACCCATTAACCCCGCATGTGATCCTGCTTCGTATGTTAAGACATTACGCTCTGTTATGAAGCAAATTCGTCCCACAGCACCTAGAACTTCCACTTCACAAACTACCTTCGTTTCCCCTGATTTACAAACTTGCACACATGTTTTCTTGAGACATGATGCTCACCGCTACCCTCTTCACTGCCCCTATGATGGTCCCTTCCTTGTGCTAGACCGTAAACCCAAAACTTTCATCATTGACAAGGTGGGCAAGCGTGAAACTGTTTCTGTGGACCGCTTGAAACCAGCATACCTTGATTTTTCTCCAACAAAAGATCCTATCCTCCCTCAATCTTCTGTACCTCCACCTCAAATACAGGTACAGCAACCTATCCTCCTCAATCTTCTGTACCTCCACCTCAAATACAGGTACAGCAACCTATCCCTCCTCAATCTTCTGTACCTTCATCTCATATACAGGTACAGCAATCTACCCTTCCTAAATCCTATGTACCACCACCTCATCCGAGGGTACAACAATCTATCATCCCTCTTCCAATTCTCCTTCATTATCGCAACCAACTGTCTTTGAACCAGCCAGTGGCTCCATCGCACAGGCACCAAGAATCCCCTTCCCCCAATGTCCCTACTGCACCTGTAGCACCATCCATGCCTTCAGAACCAGTGCTGCAGGATATTGCCATCCAAAAGCAAACAACGACTCGTTCTGGAAGAGTCATTCGTAAGCCAGTGCGTTTTGACATTTAAGTGTTTTTTTTTTACCCCTGACAACCATGTTTTTGGGGGGCAGTACTTGTAGTGCCTTGCACCACAAGATATTCTTTATTAGTGAAAACTGCCACAAATTGGCATGAGTGAAATATTTAAATCTAAATAAATAAATACAAGTTAAATATGTCCAGTGATCAAATTTAATTCTTAAGAATTCAGAGTGGTGTGACTAGACATGAATGGGCTTTTAAGGATTATTTTGGCTGGTTGGTAAAATTATTAAGTAAAAACAAACTTGTGTGCAACGACAACACAAAGGACGCCAAAAAAACCATTATATTCGAAATCACCCCGCCAGCAAGCAAAGTTCCTTTGTGACAAGGTTGTCATTGTGGCTATTATCTTTGTTATTATTATTATTATTACTATACTATTATTATTACTGTATTATTATTCATTATTATAATCAGTATTAATTGCAGACTGTTATATATTAGCCAAACGGGCCATTATTTAATCTCGCCATTATAAGTCCATCAAAGTTGTTACGGGTAAAAATCCCCTTTGCATATACTCATTAATTGTTGTCAATAAAATATAAAAATTCATATTGATTTAATAATCAGTCCTTCCCTTCTTTTATTAAAATTAACTCTGCGCCGCAGTGCCGGATGCCAATCTAGTACTTGGGCGCTGGTGACCCTGGCATATAGTTAATTATCTACGTAAACTTGTAAAGGTCTAAATAAATAAAACCGGACTCTTACAGTTTCGCCTAAAACCGTGCTGTGTATTTTTAAGTTATGCAGTGCTAAGTGTTCGACTATACGATCCCTAATCGTAGCTTACCTACAACAGACGTTAAACTGATTGGCCTATAATTTCCCGCCGCACCTTTATCGCCTTTCTTAAAGATAGGTGTTACGTTTGCTAACTTGAAATTATCTGGTACGCACCCCTCAGAAATAGACGCATTAAAAATCTTTGTTAGCGGCACAACAATGCTATTTTTAATTCTTTTAGTTGTATGGGATATATGGAATCCGGCCCCGGTGATTTACGCTTTTTCATTTTATCAATATAGCGCATTACTTCCCCTTCACTAACCACAATATTATCCAAAATATTACCATTATCAAAGGGTATTATGTCTATGACCGTAGGGATATTCGTTACATCTCCTATAGTAAAAACTGACGTAAAGAATTCGTTTAGCAAGGTAGCCATTTCCTTGTTTTCAGAAACTAGATCTCCGTTAACATTTTTTAACGGCCCCAGACACTTTTTAGTGGATTTCTATTGTTGACGTATTGAAAGAATCGCTTGGTTTTTTTTTTTACCGTCACGAGCTATGGAGATTTCAAATTCGCGCTTGGACTTTTTTATCACACTTTTCGCTTCACGCCTTAGAGATATGTAGTTGTTTCGTAACCACAAATTGTCTTTATCGCACTTATGTAGCCTATAAGCCCTATCTCTACTCGTTATAATTTACCTTAAATTTACCTTAAAGCGCTCCCGCGCTGAAGGGTGCGCTTCTCCCACGAAGTCCGCTCAGCGCCTCCTGAGGCGGGGCCACGACGGGGTCGCCACCCTTCTTTTCTCTTGCTCCTGCCATACGATTTGGTCCCCTATTGAATTTGTGGGGGCTGGTCTGGCAGAGGAATACCCTGACACTGTGGGTTGGTCGGGTATGTTGGCTAAAAACATGTCCAAGTGTTTTTTAAAAGTATCTACTGGGACTGCACTTATATCTCTAAGGCAGGGGTTCCCAATTTATTTGAACCTCGGAACACTTTTCATTTCGCCAAGAACTTGCGGAACAGTTTTAAAATTTTTGGTGGTGCTAATTATTGAAGTGAAATATTTTGCATCAAATTGAACAGCATAGTACTACATACAGGAAATGCCAAGTACTGCCACTGAGTTGCCAATAAGTAAATAAATACTTTTTTTTAGGAAAAACGTAAATCTACGTGGCTCGGCTGTATTTGTTTATTAAAAATACAAATATTTTCAATAAATATAATTTAAAAATTTATTTAAATTATCAAAAATAACTCGCGGAACACTAAAACACTTCTCACGGTATACAAGTGTTCCGCGGAACACAATTTGGGAACCCCTGCAGTCTAAGGTACTGAGGCAAGGAGTTAAACAGGCGAGAACCCTGCCTAGAGATACTATTATGCTGAAGGGTTTGAATCCTTCTCAGACTGTTTGGTGGGAGGTGATATTTTTTACACATTCTGCCAGTTCTTGTTAAGGTGGGCACAATTGGTTCAGTATTGGGGGCAACTAAAAGCCCTTCTAGAATTTTCCAGGTGTAGATTAGGATGTATCTCTCAAACCTTCTCTCTATGGAATAAATGTTGATGCCTCTGAGCCTATCCCAGTAGTTTAATTTGTTTTTATTCACCTGTTGCCCATCAGGTTGTTTAATATACGAGGTAAAGGTTCTTTGTAGGCCTGTTAGAAAATCTAGAAGAGGAAGAACCATTGTTGTCCCAAGGCGATATGATGACTAAGCTGATTGATGCAGCATTGCTTGTATATATTAAGTTAAGGTGTATATATATCCATCTCATAATTGTAAGGTTAGTGAAAAATTCACTTAATTTAGAGCTAGCATTTTTGGGCTCTTGTGGCATCATTGTTTGGGACTCTGGTGGCATCATTTTGGGGCGCTGCGCGTCCTTTCTACTCGTTTGTGGAATGCCGTACTTACAGGGTGTGGTCTTGTAGTGCCTTGCCCCACAAGATTATTTTTTATTAGTGAAAACTGCCACAAATTGGCATGAGTGAAATATTTAAATCTAAATAAATAAATAAATACAAGTTAAACATGTCCAGTGATCAAATTTAATTCTTAAGCATTCAGTGTGGTGTAACTAGACATGAATTGGCTTTTAAGGATTATTTTAGCTTGTTGGTAAAATTGTATAGTAAAAACAAGCTTATGTACAACAACACAAAGGACGCCGCGTTTACACATTTTATTTATTTGAAAACACGGCGCCAGCAAGCAAAGGTTCTTCGTGACAAGGTTGTCATTGTGGCTATTATTAGTTTATTATTATTAGTTTATTATTATTAGTGTTACATTATTTATATATTAATATTATTTGTATATTAATATTAGTTCCATTAGTTGTTTATCAGTATTAGTTGCAGACTGTTATATGTTAGCTAAACGGTGCCACTATTTAATTCTCCATTATATGTCAAAGTTGTTACGGGTAAAATTCCCCTTTGCATTTATAAATAATTGTTGCATATAATTTATTAATTGTTGTCAATAAAATACAAAATTCATATTGATGATTTTATAATCAGTCCTTCCCTTCTTTTATTAAAATTAATTTTTGCGCCGCAGTGCTGGATGCCAATCTAGTATTTGGGCGCTGGTGACCCTGGCATTTAGTTAATTATCTACGTAAACTTGTAAAGGTCTATAATAATAAATCGGACTCTTACAGTCTTATAGAGAGCTCTCTTACAATTCAGTTTGGTTGTTTAGATACAAGATTGTTGCATCGGCAATAGTCCAGGTTGTGTTGTTGTTGCAAGGTTGAGAAAGAAGACCATAAATAGTGCCCCTTTTGTTTTTATCTTAAATTCATGCAACTGAGGCCTAGGGTAGGCCCACATCGAGTCAGCAACCCTGAGGTAGGACCTAATAGGATCTCAAGTCCGTAAGTTTTAATTTTAGCTTAACTTGGGCTGTAGGTAGAACTGGCCCTTTAGAACTTGGCCGTTCACGGCTCAGCTGGGATTTTGAAACCAACAAATAAATAAATAACATGGTCCTTCAGAACCGGATTCTAGCCCAAGACTGAGTCAGTGACTATTTTTCGGCAAAGTTCTGATTGTGCAAATTGTAGCCCAAGTTAGGCCTAGACGGGTGAGCATTATTGAGTTAAGGTCCCAGGGTAGAAAGTTTGGTCGCCCAATTGCGAAACTTGGCCACTCGTCTGTCGTTGTTTTTGGCCTACAATTTTACCGGTTTGGTTAATTTTGGTTTATTATTGAATTAAGGTCCCAGGGTAGAAAGTTTGGTCGCCCAATTGCGAAACTTGGCCACTCGTCTGTCGTTGTTTTGGCCTACATTTTACTGTTTGGTTAAATTTGGTTTATTATTCGTAGGCGAAGGTTGCAGACTTCGGTGCACCAGTTACTTGGGTGGAAAAATTGGTATTCCATACTGGTGGTTGGTTAGTACCCCACCCAGCAATTCAGTTTATTTGAAAAAGCAAAATTTACGTTTGAATCAGTTTGGTTAAGTATTTCTGCCAATTCAGCTCATTTGGCATTGAGCCCAATTGTTGTTTGCATTGAAGATGAGTGCATCTGAATTGAACAAGTTTAAAAAAAGGAGAAGCGCCTACAAAGGTCTAATTACAAAGGTCATTGCCACTATAGATTTTGCCATAGAGCAAGAGGATTTAAGATTAGTGACTGCGCAGCTTTCCATATTAGAAACTAAAAAGGTTGCTCTAAGTGAAGTAAATGTTAAAATTGAGGCTCTTATAGAAGAGGATGAAATAGAAAATAACATAATTTACTTTGAAGAGATTATTGATGATATAATTAAAGTAGGCCACCGAGCAAAAGAGTTTAGCAGCTCATTACAGTTAGAGACCAGGTCTAATAATGAAACTCAACAAATGATGTTTGTGAAGTTAAGGTTAACAGATCTGCAGTTCAATTACCGAGGCTTGTACTCAAAACATTTTCTGGGAGTATTCAGGAATGGCAAGGATGGGCAGACAGTTTTCAATCAGCAGTTCATTCTAGTCAAGTGTTAAGTGCGGTGGAGAAGTTTAATTATTTGCAGTCCCTCTTGGAAGGGGAGGCAGCAAAGACAATAGCAGGATTAGCATTAACAGAGGCTAATTATAATGTGGCTTGGGATATATTAAAGAAACGGTTTGGTAAGCCAGAGATCTTAATTAAAAGCCATCTCCGTGAACTTTAGCTATACCTCCTGTTAATAATCCTAATAGTGTCAAGGAGTTACGGCAGTTATATGATGAATTTGAAGTTAGAACTAGGTCCCTGGACAACTTGGGTGTAGGAATGGAAAGGTATGGTATAATGTTGGTTACTATACTGGAGTCTAAATTGCCTAGCTCAATTTTGCTGAATTAAGTAGGGGACACTCTACAGAACATGTGTACATCCCTCTTCAGCAGATGTTAAGTCTTTTAGGTACATAATTAGCAAGACGAGAGGGAATTGAGTTTGCACAGTGGGATGGTAAACAAGGGGACAAAGGCAGGCACAGCACCAAAGTTTCTACAAAAAGGAATAGCCCAGGTACAGTGTCAGCTCTACATGCCTCCTCTGAGAATAAATTAAAGGGAATCAAGGAATGCATATTTTGCGAAGGCAACCACAAGTCATATAAATGTGAGGTGGCTGAGGCTTTACCTTTTGAGGAGAGAAAGGACAGGGTAACTAAGTCCACAGCATGTTTTAAATGTTTTTTGAAAGGTCACAGAGCAAGGTTTTGTAAGTTTAAAATTTTGTGCAAAAATGTCATGGTAGGCATCAGCCATTATTGTGTGAAAACACTCCTAGTAGGCCTACCCCAGCAGTAGAGACATCAGTGGCACATGCCACTGCTATGAAAGGGAGTAAAAGTAAAGGGGGATTATTGCAAACAACTGCAGCCTTATTAATTGGGAATGATGGAGAAGCTACTGTAAGAGTGTTGTTTGATAGTGGTAGCCAGTGTAGCTTTATTAAGACCAGAATTTCCAGAAAATTGAAGTTTAAAGAACTTAAGAGGGAAAATTTAAGAATTTCTGGGTTTGGGGGTTCCGTTCAAAACCGAACCAAATTAAGAAGGTAGAAGTTCTGGTTAAGGGGTTGTTACCGCAAAGTCCCACTATCAAGGTCCAAGCTGTAGAGATTGAGGAACTTTGTGCTCCAGTCACTACTTGTTTAGATATGGCATGTGTCCAAGAATTGCAAGTTAAAGGAATTAATTTGGGTAATAATAAGTTTGAAGGAACAGAAGATATTAGTCTTTTGATTGGAGCTGACTATTATTGGGACTTCATCACTGGTAATATTGTCCGTACATCTCAAGGCCCGGTAGCTATTGAAAGTAAGCTAGGCTAGATGCTACATGGTAGCTATTGCAATGAAATGGAAGTTAAGGCTCTTTTTGTTAAGATTGAGGAGAACAGCCATGGTTGGAAAAGGCATTTGAAAGCGTTTGGGAACTTTTAATCCATTGGCATAAAGGACAAACAGGCAAGTACAGTGAACAATGATGTTTTAAAGCAATTGAAAAGGGATTGGGTTTAGAGATGGTTGCTATGAAGTTGGCCACCTGGAAGGATTCTTGCAAACCTGGTTCAAACCTTCAGCTAGCTAATCGGAGGTTGGAGACTTCATTGTACAGGCTAAGAAAAATGAGTTGTTGTTAATTGAATACAATGAGGCCATCCTAAGCTATGTAAGGGAGGGCTATGCTGAAAGGGTGCAAGGTGAGCTGGTGAACCAGGAGGCACATTATCTGCCACACCATGCAGTGGTACGGCGAGACAAAACTACCACCAAACTGAGGGTAGTTTTTGATGGCTCAGCCAAGGACAAAGGTGGTGTGTCCTTGAATGACTCTTTGGATGCTGGGCCAAATTTAAATGCAGATTTATTTTCCTTGTTACTGAGATTCAGGTTTGGTAGAGTAGCATTGACTGCAGATGTGAAGCAAGCTTTTTGCGGATAAAGTTAAAACAGAGGACAGAGATGCAGTAACGTATCTGTGGGTGGATACGAAAGACTTGTTGGAAAATGAACTAAGGTTCAAGCATATAGAATGAAGTCAGTGTTGTTTGGCCTCAGCTCTAGTCCATTTCTGTTGGCAGCTACTATGCAGTACCATTTTAAGAAATATTCTAAAGTCTATCCTAACACTATTGAACAATAAGGAAAATTTTTATGTGATGATTTGCTGTGTTCCGTGGAATACAGAAATGGCTAAACAGATATTCATGGAGGCTCGAGCTGTAATGAGGGAGGCTGGCATGGAACTTAGAAAATGGCAGACCAATCATTCTCAATTACAAAAGTTTATGAGTCAGTTGTGTAGTACCTGATGCAGCAGAAAGTATTGAGGATTCTGGTATTAAGGAGTTGTGGGCAATAGAAGCAAAGGTGCTAGGCATTGTTTGGCAGCAAGGAGATGATTTGTTTACTTTCAATGGGAAATCTTTAGTAGAGCTGGCTGAGAATGAGACAAGGTGGACAAAACGTACAGCTCTTATTTGGCTTCAAAGGTCTTTGATCCTCTTGGATTCCTGGCTCCATTTGTGATGAAGTCAAAAATTTGGTTTCAGAGCCTCTGGGAAATTGGACTGGTTGGGACCAAGAGTTACCTGAGCATATGGTGGTAAGTGGAAATATTGGTTCAAAGAATTGGCACATCTTGGAGACATTGAAATCCCAAGATGGTACTTTGGGGAGTTGAACAATAGTCCAGACAATTTGGAGCTGCACATCTTTTGTGATGCAAGTGAGGAAGCCTATGCAACTTGTATTTATATAAGAGGCGCATTGCAAGAGGAAGTAAGTTGCAGGTTGGTTGCTGCAAAGAGCAGAGTAGCACCTTTGAAAAGGCTTCTGTTCCAAGGTTGGAATTGATGGGTGCAGTTATTGCTAGTCGGCTTGCAGTTACAGTGCAAAAGTCTTTGGCCCTCTATGAAATTCCAAGCTATTATTGGACAGACTCCACTATAGTTTGGCACTGGTTAAGAAGTCAGGCAAGGAAATGGAAACCATTTGTTGCCAATAGGGTGGAGGAAATTCAAGCGCACACAGATCCCAAGCAATGAAGCATTGTCCAGGCACCCAAAAAACCCTGCTGATTTACCAACACGAGGAATTTCAGTGAAAGATCTTGCACAGTCAAGTTTGTGGTGGAATGGGACAGAGTGGCTAAAACTTGGAAGTGAAAACTGGCCTTCTAATCAGCCTATTGTAGGAGAATGCCAGGCTGAAGAAGCATGGGTGAGTGAGGTGAGAAAATGCACTGTGAACAGTTGTCAAGTTATGCAGCAGGACCCCTATTGAGGCTGAGGACATTAGCAGTCTGAAAAGATTGTTAAGAGTGACAGCATGGGTATATAGATTTACCAACAATATTAAGGGAGAAACAAGAAGGGAAGGAATTCTGAACAGTAATGAGATTCAGCAAGCCAGGAAATACTGTGTGGTATATGTGCATAAGGAAAATTTGGTGAAGAGAGGGAATTGCTCACCAGCACATCCATTACAGGTTCTACCAACACATTCTGCTCTCAAGGGTTTGGATGTGTTTTTGGATCAGGATTATTGAGAGTAGGAGGTAGACTACAGTTTTCTGGGCTTCCAGAGGAGAAAAGACATCCAATTTTGCTACCTTCTGGGGGGCATTTTGTGGACCTTTTGATCCTGGATACTCATCATAAGCTGTTACATGCTGGAGTTAGAGAAGTGATAATAGAGATCAGACAACAGTTTTGGATTCCCAAAATTAGACAAGTAGTAAAAAAGGTCTTGCATAAATGTGTGGTTTGCAAGCGTTGGAGTGCAAAGCCTTATTATGAAAAGGTGGCTCCACTTCCAAGAGAACGGTGTGTCTATACTGCCCATTTGATGTAGTGGGAGTAGACTTTGCAGGTCCAGTCTATGTTTATGAGCAAGGGGAGTCTAACAAAGGTTATATATGTCTTTTCACATGTGCTACCACCAGAGCAATCCATTTGGAGTTGGTAAGCAACTTAAGTAGTGATGTATTTCTTTTGGCCTTTAAAAGGTTTGTGAACAGCAGGGGTTTCCCAAATAAAATCATATCGGATAATGCAAAAACCTTCAAAAAGGCTGCAAAGGAACTCCAAGAAGTTTGGTCCTTGCTAAATGAGGAAGGATTCCAATCCTATCTTTCACACCAAGGGGTACAGTGGGAGTTTATTGTTGAAAGAGCACCATGGTGGGGAGGATTTTGGGAAAGGCTAGTGAGAAGTGTAAAGTGTCCATTAAAGAAACTTTTAGCTAATGCTCATTCGAGCAAAGAAGAATTCTGCACTGTTTTATGTGAAGTAGAAGCAATGGTGAACAGTAGGCCTATCACTTTTGTTTATAACAGTATGCAGGATGCAGAGCCATTGACACCAAATCATTTTCTTTGTGGTAAACGATTAACATCAAGCCCCAGTGTGCCAGAAGACTTGCAGCCTATCCAGAGCACTCAAGGAGAGTTAACCAGACGGTTCAGGTACCTTGAAGAGCTACAAGATCAGTTATGGAAGAGGTGGCAGATGGAATACTTGCCAGAACTCAATTATTACCCATCAGGCAAGATAAAGGGCTCCAATGCAAATTGTATCAAGGTGGGTGAAGTGGTAATGATTGGGGATGAAAGACCAAGGCAATGCTGGAAGCTTGGCATAATTGAAGAGTGTTTGTTGGCAAAGACAATTTAGTTAGGTCTGCACTGGTAAAGACTTCAGGAAGAAAGTTAAAGAGACCTATACAAAAACTCTATGCTTTAGAAATCAGCAAAAACACAGATAGTCAAGATGAAACATTTGAGTTACAGCCTCATGGAGAAGGCTTGGCTAACCTTGCAGAAGGTAATGACAACAATGCCTCTTCGGTGGGAGTGTTAGAAAATCTAGAAGAGGAAGAACCATTGTTGTCCCAAGGCGATATGATGACTAAGCTGATTGATGCAGCATTGCTTGTATATATTAAGTTAAGGTGTATATATATCCATCTCATAATTGTAAGGTTAGCGAAAAATTCACTTAATTTAGAGCTAGCATTTTTGGGCTCTTGTGGCATCATTGTTTGGGACTCTGGTGGCATCATTTTGGGGCGCTGCGCGTCCTTTCTACTCGTTTGTGGAATGCCGTACTTACAGGGTGTGGTCTTATAGAGAGCTCTCTTGCAATTCAGTTTGGTTGTTTAAATACAAGATTGTTGCATCGTGCAATAGTCCAGGTTGTGTTGTTGTTGCAAGGTTGAGAAAGAAGACCATAAATAGTGCCCCTTTTGTTTTTATCTTAAATTCATGCAACTGAGGCCTAAGGTAGGCCCACATCGAGTCAGCAACCCTGAGGTAGGACCTAATAGGATCTCAAGTCCGTAAGTTTTAATTTTAGCTTAACTTGGGCTGTAGGCAGAACTGGCCCTTTAGAACTGGCCGTTCACGGCTCAGCTGGGATTTTGAAACCAACAAATAAATAAATAACAAGCCCTCAATTTTTTGCAATTCATTCTGTTTATGGGGAAACCATAATGAGAGCAGTAGTCAATGCGTGGAAGGACAAGTGATTTCCACAGGGTAAGCATGGTCATACTGTCCCTAGTTCTGAATGTCCTCAGTATATATCCTATTAGTTGTTTGCATGATGAGGTTACTTTGTCAATGTGCCTGTTGAATGTTGCATCTTCAGATAATATAATCCCTAGATCCTGACATGATCAGTTTGTACAATATCTTTCCTGTGGGTCCAGTGTAGTTGAATTGTTCTTTCAGGTATTTATTTGGTCCATACTTAATTAGTTCAAATTTGTCTTCATTGAAGGCCATATTGTTTGCATCTGCCCATGCATATATAGTTTGTAGATCTCTTGTAGCTCTACACAGTCTTTCTTTCTGTAATTGGTCTCAGCATTCTGGTATCATCTGCGAATGACACGAGAGAGCTTCCTAGGTCACAGTTTATATTGTTTAGCATTATAATGAATAGAATTGGTCCTAGTACTGTGTCTTGCAGCACTCCACTAATCACTTCTTTTTCTATAGATCTTGCTCCATTTACAATTGTTATTTGTTTTCTGTCAGAGAGAAAGGCATGGATCCATTTTCCTATTTTTCCACAAATACCAAGTTCTTTTAGTTTATGGAATAATATACCATGGTCAACCTTGTCAAAAGCTTTTGCAAAGTCTAGATAGATGACATCAACATTGTGGTTTTCTCCCAAATATTGTAGGATTGTATTGTAATGGTCTATAAGTTCAGTAAGGCAGGATCTCTTGTGTCTGAAGCCATGTTGAAAGTCTTCTAAGAGATGTTCATTTTCTATAAAACTGACAATGTGCCTTTTCAGGACTTTCTCTCAAATATTTTAATAATATGGGAAGTCAAAGATATGGGTCTATAGTTCTTGGCTTCCTTTCTTTTGCTCCTTTGTAGATTGGGGTAATATTTGCTTGTTTCATGATTGGTGGCATTCTACTGGTGTCTAGTGAGGATCTCCACAGGATTTTCAAAGGCAGAGATAAAGTATGTTTGCATTCCTTAAGAATCTTGGCTCCAATTCCATCTAGACCAGGGGCAGAATTCCCTGGTAGCTCTGTTATTGCCTGTTGTATATCTCTAGTGGTTATTTGTATATCTTCCAATACGTGACCGGACAGCTCATACCAGGACAACACATACCCGGACAACTCAGACCCGGACAACTCAGACCCGGACAACTCATACCTAGGACAACTCATACCTAGGACAACTCATACTCTCTTCAACAATTACCACCCCAATGTTGATCTTTTCATCTATATCCACCCCGAAAGTTTAAACTCTGTAAATTAACCAAAATAAGATAAGAAAACAATAACAACAAATTTATTATTTATTGCAAACATATAATAAATAGAGAACCATTATTTACATAAGATAAAATTTGAATGCCCGGTTAGGTCAACTGTACGCCCTTGACGATTGGTTAGGTTTAGTCGTGATGTTTTCGTTAGTTTTAACGAAAATATCACGACTAAACCTAACCAATCGTCAAGGGCGTACAGTTGACCTAACTGGGCATTCAATGAACCCAATGGTTCCCTGAGTTTTTTATGATACACACAGACTGTGCATGGAACAAGGAACTCTTCTGGGATAATTAAATCCACTATAGTCCGAATAAGTAATGGTAAATGACAAATACCATAGTTTTTTTTTCATGATGCAAGCCCGACGTGGGCAACGGGTCTCTCGCAAAGAGGTCCCATAAATATAGCTTCTCTCACCAGTTATCTGCAAAGCAGACAGGATCCAGCTTTGGGACATGGATCTAGGGTTTAAAGCAGCCTAGCCCACTACATTTAGAACCTCAATATAAGTAAAAGACTCGTTGCCCTTTTTCTTTTGATTTATTCAATCCGACGTGAATGCAACGAGTCTTTTATTTATATTGAGGTTCTAAATGTAGTGGGGCTAGGCTGCTTTAAACCCTAGATCCATGTCCCAAAGCTGGATCCTGTCTGCTTTGCAGATAGCTGGTAAGGGAAGCTATATCTATGGGACCTCTTTGCGAGAGACCCGTTGCCCACGTCGGGCTTGCATCATGAAAAAGAAAAACTATGGTATTTGTCATTTACCATTACTTATTCAGGCTATAGTGGATTTAATTATCCCAGAAGAGTTCCTTGTTCCATGCACGGTCTGTGCATATATATATATATATATATATATATACTGTATATAACTTGCATGAATTTTAAATGTTTAAATTTAATTTTTAATTTACAAAATAAATGTTTTCATTTCAAAATGTTTTCATTAATAACTTGCATGAATTCTAAATGTTTAAATTTAATTTTAATTTTACAAAATAAATGTTTTCATTAATTTTTCATTTTTTTTCTGGTCCTATGTATGAGTTGTCCTAGGTATGAGTTGTCCTAGGTATGAGTTGTCCGGGTATGAGTTGTCTGGGTATGAGTTGTCCTGGTATGAGCTGTCCTGGTATGAACTGTCCTAGAACCCTTCCAATAATGGTCTGTCTTGGTCAGTTTCTTCTCTATCAAAAAATGCTGTAGTTTTTATTTTCTTCGCTACTACAGGGGTACTCCAGCTTAAAGCATATTGAGATTGTAGAATATTTGCCATTTCCTGTGTATTAGATGTGAGAGTTAGTCCATCTTTAGCAAGCAATGGGCCAATGCTCGTTTTGATAACTGCTTTGCGTTTAGCATAGCTAAAGAAGAATTTGCTATTTTCCTTTATAGTGCCAATAGCTTTGTGTTCATTATCAATATTCTCTCTTATGGTTGACTCCTTTATTTTAAGTTAACATCTGTATCTGATTCCGGATGTTACTATGTCTTGATCACTTAATTGCTTTGTCAGTTGTTTAGATAGCTTTGTTCTCTTTCTCATAAGTGTCCTTCTGTATCTGTGCCCTTTTGTCCGGTGCTTCTTTGCACTATCGTTTTTCTTTGGTGTGTGTTTGTATAATGCTGATGACAGCAGGTATTGTATTCTACTCCAGCATTCTTCTGGCTTTAGGTTTTCTAATTCATCTTCCCAGTTTATTTCTCCCAGACAGTTATTTATTGATGTCCAGTCTGACTTGTGCAGGTTTAGGTCAGAGTATGGCAAGTTTGGCATGGGTCTTGCTTACATTTGTGGAGGGACAAGTTTGTGAATATGTGCATGACATTGTGGTCGGAGTGTATAGTTGGTGTTATAACAATGTGGTCAATTGTAGTTGCATTATTTGTCAGCACTAAATCTAGGATATTATTTTTTCTAGTTGGGCAGTGGACATGGATTACGGAACATTCTTCGCCAACAGTTCATCCCCAACAATTCATAGCCAACAATTCATAGCCGTATACAATTCATCCCCAACAATTCATCCCCAACAATTTTATGTATATACTGTATACTGTTTATTATGTATTTTTGCTCTCGTCATTTTCATTTAAACTAACGAAAATATCACAACTTAACCTAACCAATCATCAAGGGCGTTCAGTTGACCTAACCGGGCGTTCAGTTGACCTAACCGGGCATTCAGTTGACCTAACCGGGCATTTTCCGTTTTATTTTGTTTTTCCGCTTAAAACGGAAAATGTGTTTTTCGTAGGTAGTCCCGATTTACAATTTACAAGTTACAATTTACAAATACAAACATTTTGTATTTATGTTTCAAGGTCGTCAATGACGTCACATAAAATTCGTCTTCTTAATTTTATATGTCAGCCAACAATTCATAGTCAGTATTTTTCAATTTATCTTTATATTTATTTCTCTCTTTCTGTAATTTAAGTAACTTTTTAAGGTTAAGTTAAAGCCGCTATTAATTTTCCTGGCTATGAATTGTTGGGCTTGATTTGCAGTGCTGGGCAGTTGCGCAAACACTTGCGCAAAACGCAAATTGCGCAATTGCGCAAGTGTGATTTCGGTTGCGCATTTGCGTTTGCGCCAATTCTTGCGCAAACGTGAAAAAAGAACAAATATTAAAAATAGTGGATTTAGCTCATAAACACGTGACTGCCAGACAGGTGGCGCCGCCAGACAGCAGTGAGCACTCAGTATACCAACAACGCAAGTGAAACACGTTTGTTTGATTAGTTGATTTTAATTTTATTTCAGAGTTCAAACTACTAACTACTCTAGTAACTTCTAGAAACTTCGTAAGTCATAACTACTGTCTATAACTAGTGAACCATGGACAGCCTCAGACACCAGTCTCTGTCCACCTCTGCCCCCAGCCCGGCCGGCAGCGTGACCAGCCATGGCTCAGAGCCTCACCAGGAGGAAGAGGACCTCAACAACCCCTGGCCCCACCTGGACACCTTCTTTGGACCTTTGACCAGCAAGAAGAGGGTGCAGCTGTGGAGAGGGGTTCTCCCAGGGGTCTGACATCATGAAGCCCAAGAGGTCCAGCCTGACCTCTGAGAACTTTGAGAGGTTTGTGTTCCTGAAGAGCAACATGGACCTGCTCACGATGGAGTTGGAGGAGGACTCTGAGGAGCTTTGAAGTGTTTTTTTTTGTAATATTGTAATTTCTTTTTTTTTATTATTATTTATTTAACATTGTAATTTTTATCTATTCTTTATTGATATATCTATGGATCGTGTGTCTGTTAATAAAGTCTTTTGATTTGATTTGATTTGATTTACTATAAATTTAATTTTATACAGGGTGTCCCAAAAAAACCGCACCTATTTTTTTTTTTGAAAACCCTGTATATATAAATAGTTTGCGTTTGCGTTTGCGCAAGCGCAAGTTTCGAGAAGTTTGCGCATTTGCGCTTGCGCAAGGTATGGGTTTGGGTTGCGCATTTGCGCTTGCGCAAGTGAATTTTCGTTTGCGCTGCCCAGCACTGTTGATTTGTATACGGCTATGAATTGTTGGCTACGAATTGTTGGGGATGAATTGTTGGCGAAGAACTAGCCGGATGCCAGTGGACATGTTGTACTAGGAGCAGTTTTTCCATAAACTCATTCAGGTGTTTTGATTTGGACCTTTTTGTCCCTGATTTCATACCACCATATTGGTTCCAGGTGCAATTTGGGAGATTAAAGTCTCCTGTAATGATTAAGTCTCTCGTTGAGTCTACAATAGCGGGGCATTGCCTGATTTTTTTCCAGGACTTCAGTGAGCTCTAGATGGGAGCTATCTGGGGGGGCTATAGATATTCACTAGTATTATGTCTTCTTTATTTATGCTGAGCATGATGATTAGGAGTTCACAGGCTCCATTTGAGTATGCCATGAGCAGTTCACTTTGAATGTTTTCAGGGATGTACATCAGGACACCACCCATTTAGACGGTCTTCTCTGTCACATCTATGGGTGGTGTACCCTTTCATTGCAATTTCACTACTCATGATCATGGGGTTCAGGTGTATTTCTGTGAGGGCTATAACTGTGCTAGTAGTGTTTTCCACTAGGCTCTTTAGGTAAGGTACTTTGGTATGGTTTGAGTTTGGTAAAGGCCCTGGATGTTTAAGTAAATTATTGATACATTTGTGGAGCCATTTGTTTCATCTCCCACATATAGGGCATTTGTAGGGTTCCTGCTGGGGTTCTCGTTTGCTTTTGTATGAGGAGCCCAAGTGAGCTTTGAATGTCTTGTATTTGTTTTATGAGGTGGTAAAACCCCAATGGGGTTTCATGGTTGCTTGCTGTACTATTTTCACCAGTGGGCTTACCTGGACCCGCTACATCAGCATAAGATCTGGGTGCAGGAATGGTATTTGGTCTTGGGTTTTCTTGCATCCCTTGGGCCAAATAGTGCTGATGAATAGTAGGATCACTATCCTGGTATTCTCTCCGTTGAGTTTGATGTGGTTGGAATCGGATTGTCCCCTTCAGGTGGGCCAGATTGCAGTTCTCTTTAAAACAACTTCTTTCCCACCATGAGCTCTGGCAAATTTGGGGATGAAAATAGGGACATCTTGCATTGGATCTACATCCAGAAATGCCATTCCCATCGTGTATAAATTTTTTGCAGAGTGGTGGGTGAGCAAATGGGCATTCTCTTCCCTTAAGTCTATATTTACACAAGCCCCTCCTGTAATACTTGCATACTGGCCTCTTGGTTTCACTTTTGGCTTTTTGGTGACTGTGTACAGTGGGGTTGTTCACTTTGTTGAAGGTCTTAGTGTCCATTTCCTGTTCTTGTTTTCTCTCTTTTGGTGCCCTTTTTGCTTGCAGTTTCCCTCTCTCTAGGGTCTCATCCTGAGGGTTTCTCACTTTTTCAGCAAGCTCTGCATTTGCAATGATAATTTCCTCCTCCTGTAACTCACCTGCCAGTTCTACTTTAAGTTCTTCAATTGCCTGTCATAGTCATCGCAAATTTGACGAGCACATCTAAAGCATGAGAATTTTCTTTTTGAATTTTGAAGGATGAGTAGGAAATAAATAGGTAGTTCACTACAACTGTAGTGTATCCATAGTCTGCATTCATCACATTTAATGCATGTAGGCTGCAGTCTAATGCACATTTATGCATGGGTTTCTGTTTGTTTTCTTCCTCTGCCATGTTGACTTGCATACTGGTTTTAGTGTGGAGAACAGTCACCAGTGAGTCCATTTTTTTTGTAGATATTCGTAGATATTAAAATATTTTGCAAAGGTTTAAGTTTATTGTTTATTATTTATTATTTACTTTTATTAATTATTATTTATTTATTATTATTATTTACTTTTATTTATTATTATTATTATTATGTCTCCTACTCTAGAAGTAAACCACAAGGGCTTGTTATTTACTTTCGCACGCTTAATTTTGTACGGTACACATTCCTCATTATAGTCCTAAATACTGTTTCAAACGATTCCCACATTAGTTTTGCGTTAGAGTTCCCATTACGTTTTCCCAATTGACCTGTGACAATTTATTCGAAATTTACAAAACTGCTGTGTTGGAAGTTAGGAATTTAGTCGAGTTAGCTGGTTTCGAGTGACTTACTGAGAGTCCAAACTCTACCATATTGTGATCGCTATTGCTTAACGGTTCTATTACTCGAAAATCAGTAATTAGCCTATCATCCGTAGTTATTACTAAATCTAAAATACTGTCCAACCTCGTAGGTTCCCCAACCTTTGAATGAGAAAGCTATCCTCGAGAAAATTAACTAAACGATTACCTTCCGCGTCTCCCTGCATTGTATCGTAATTCACGTTGGCGCAATTAAAGTCACCCATAACTAAAGCCTGCTCACTACCATTATTCTCTTTAGTTCATGATAACGCTTCGTCAGTATCAGCTGTTTGATTAGGGGGCCTATATATAACCGCAACAAGAAGTTTGAAATCGTTCAATTTAAGTTCTGCTATAGTCGAATCTATTGGTTCTGGAATTGTGTGCTTTACTTCTATAACGTTCGCAATATTATCTTTGATATACAACATAACACCGCCTCCTCGCCTACCTATTCTGTTTTTAACAAAAAGTCTACAACCTCTAATTTGATACTCCCTTACAAAGTCACGTGTTTCAGTGCTAAGCCACGATTCATTTATCGCAATTAAATCATAGTTTTTACAAGCAATTAAAGAAAAAAAAATTCGTTTATTTTATTTCGTAAGCTACGAGCATTTAAGTATAGAACCTTCAAATTGTTTGTAATTACGACACCTTCGCGAGCGCAGGGGAAATTTGTAGAATTTACGCTGGGACCGTTCGAGTTACGGCAGCCTGAAAAGAAGAGACAGTATTATGAAATAGTCTTCCTAAACCCACAGCTCCAACGTCATTAAGATGAAGTCCATCTCCGAGGAACAAGTCCCTCCTGCCGTAGAAACTGTTCCAAAAATTCGCAAAATGCACTCCTTCCTGTTGGCAAAGAGACTTTAGGTTATTGTTAATATAGGTCGCCTTGCTGTAGAAATCATTACGTTGGATAATTCGAGGAAGTATACCTGTTAAAATAATCTTATTAGTTTTTTACTTTAATCGCTCTAGTAAGTCACTATACCTAGCCAGCAGTTCTTCCGACCTAGAATTTAAAACGTTATTAGTACCGACATGAATAACATACGTTGTGTCCTCGGCGGTACCGTCTGTAAAATGGTCAACACTATTAGTTATATCCTCCACCCTTGCACCAGGGTAGCAGTAACGGCGCCTACGACGAGGGTTTCTCCCACAGAATTCCTCGAGCTGCCCTCGAACAATGGAATCGCCAACGAGTCGTATTCCCGGTTCATCAGCATCTTCGAAACCTAAAACAGAAAACTTATTGTTTGTTATTACTGGTAGACAAGTCTTAGGTTTTTTAATGGGGCTCCATTACGCACTCGAACGAAGGGTTGGGAACTAGGAGAAGAGAGAGGGCTATTAGTACTATTTTTATTATTAGTAGAAACTGAAGCAGGAGGGATCGTAACTGGAGTCTCAAGGGATTCTAATTTTGCCGTCAGGAGCATCACGCTTTCTTCAAGCCTAACTCTGGCCTCCTTCTCACGTTCTAACTCGTTCCTCAGCACTTCCATGCTTGAGCACCACCTGCAAACTAACTGTTCATTATTATTAGCCATTGTTATTATTATTATACAATTATAATAATAATTATTATTATTATACCATCAACAATGTGTAATCTGTATTCTTATTACAAATAGCCCCCCTACAACATTACCTCAGTAGGATGTTTCATTCTTTGAATCACACAATCTTCATAGAGTTCTTCATTCTATCGTCTTCATCCGAAATTACTACCTGATGAATAACATTTGAATTAATTTCAAAGTTTCAGTGGATAAATACAATTTATAACAGGCATCCAGAAGTTGCAGGGAAAAATATTTAAAATATCATAGAAACCACTCCAACATATTAAAAAATAATTATGACAATAAATACAAAGTTGCTAAACAAATCATTTACTTTGTTTCACATTTCATTCGACCAGTTAAGGTGGCCAAGTGCATAATTTTTCCCTCACTGCAGCACTCAATTTTTATTTTAGTGATGAACGCTAGGCGGGGAGACCTGCATTAAACAAGCACCTGCGAACACTTCGGGCATTGATATCAGTTTCAGAAATTTTAATCTACTGGCTATTTCCGTCGATGGCATGTTACTATTTTCATGATCTCATCGGCGTTATTTTTTTTTGCCACACTTGCTGGAATGTGCCGGAGAAGCACTTTGCCCCAATGTGATTTTTTTAAAGAACTGGAGATAACTATTTGCTGGCTAACGCCGAGTTTTTGTTATTTCTGCTTGTGTATGACCAGTATTGTTCAAGAGAACTTCAATTTTTGCTTTTTTTTCATGGAGTCGCATCACTTTTCTTACCCATATTGTGCTGAGCTGCTTCCCTCCCCCCCTAGTCAGGCACAGACTATCTTTCTTTCACGAATTGCAAGTCTAAACTGAGAAAAACTCAACTAGAATCCATATAAGTAATTTTAGTCTCCCAAGAGGAGACGTCTTTGGCACTTTGGCGCCGTTGATTGGGAGGCCTTTGGCAGTACTTCTCTGATTTCCCATGGAATGATTACTGCTTCCGTGCCTGGGGCCCTTCCGAGTTTGTTGAGTGCATCACGGAGGTGATTCTCTCTGGCATGGATGCATACATTCCATATTCTATTCCTACTACTAATGCAAAAACACCTTGGTTTAACTTTGCTGTTCTAATGTTATCCGCAACAGAGGCTTTCAGAAGGTACTGTTGTCATCCAACTCGTCTATCAGACTCTCACTTAGGTTATATTTCTGCCCGAATTGGAGCGATAGGACAAGAAACAGATATAGGATTGTGGTCGGAGGAGCCCAACGGAGAAAAAAGTTTCATAGAGTAAGAAGGATAAGAGGTGAGAAATAAATCCAGAATGTTGGTCCTATCTCCAATGCGATCGGGGATATGTGTAGGGTGCTGTCCAATCTGCTGTAGGTCATTCAGGATAGAAAAGTTGTAAGCTAGTTCACCATAGATGTTAGCGAAATGAGAAGAAAGCCAAAGGTAGCGGTGAACATTGAAAGCTCCTAAAATGGAGATTTCAGCAAAAGGAGAGTAGGATAGAATATATTCCACTTCGGAAGTGAGGTAGTCAAAGAATTTTGGATAGTCAGTTGAATTAGAAGAAAGGTAGTCAGCACAGATGTATTTAGTTTGAAAGTGGCATGTAAACCGTAGCCAGAGGGTATAAAATTCGGAGGATTCGAGTTCGAAAATACAAGAACAAGTTAGGTCATTGCATAAATACAATATACGCAATATCCGCCTTTTGAGTGAAATTGAGTATAGAGAACGTAAGAGGGTATAGAAAGGGGGTTGCTTTCAGTCGTCCCAGACACCTGCGTTTCAGTGAGAAAGAGAAGGTGAGGTTTAGAAGAGGAGAGGTGATGTTCAACAGATTGAAAATCTGAGGAAGAACCACGAATGTTGCAGAAGTTTATGAAAAGTGAATCAGGCAGAGGCCCAGAACATCTCGAATGGGCGGTAGCAGATCCAGCCCCCACTGCTCGGGTCTGCGTTCCCTGTATCGGCAGTGGAGGAGCTAGAAGTGGAGACATTTATGATCCCCTCCCCTGAGGACTTCGATGCTCTTGAAGTTGATACCATTTTTTTTAATTTTGAAAAGTTATGTAGTGTGTAAGATGCTTGTGTATGTAGTGGTCTGATGAATAGGGAGAGAAGTGTGTGTTTGATAGCATACTGGATTGCTCATAGGGTAGATGAGACACTGAAAAAGATCAGCTAAGTCAGATTGTGACAGGAGAAACGGGAGTTCTAGCACTCCCTATCTTCTGTATAACGTCCCCCTCGGAGTACTTCCCTGGTCGATTGGTGTCTACAATCTCCTCCATACCATATATGAAGAGTTCATTTCCAAAAGGTGCTAAGTCCATTTTTGGTGAAAGTTGAGTTTGTACCGCTAAAAAACAGTTCATACCCATGTCCATCAAGGTGTGTTGTCGGTTAGTCCCAAATGATATTATATCCCTTTCATAACGAACAAACAAAACAAACACTTTATTTCAGACTCAACAGGTACAAACATTATACAAACAGTATATTACATAGCAGTGGCGTACTAAGGGGGGTGCGAGGGGGAGGTCCGCCCCGGGTGACAGCTAGGAGGGGGGTGCCATCGGGAGAGTTGAAATACCAGTACAAGTTTTCAAACCAAATGAAAAATTCGCCAAAGTAAGAAAAAAAATGTAAAAATGTTCAAACTATTACAACAGCTTAATGTTAATTTCCACTATAAAATAAATTTTTATTTTTATTGGCAATACAAAATTTACAAACGAAAAATTAAATATTTGATAAAAATTACATCGAAAGGCGAACGTTTGTTGACGTTTTAGTCATCAGTTTGTTGAGCATAGCAGCTGGCTGCAACTGGCATTCCAAGTCTTGTTCACTTGACACTGTGACTCCACATACATGAGGTATGTTTCATTAAATAATTATGATAAAGCATAAAGTGCTGGTATTTATAACAATATCATAGTACTTATACCAGTGTCCGGTAATTTTTGACAATGTCGTATCATAGTGATGTTTAAGTGTTTATAAATGCATCGTCGTAATGTTATAATACCCGGTAAATGCATTGTGGAGAGGGCCATTCATTATGCAACTACAAAGTGTGAGGAAATGGACATTTCTATGGAGAGAAGAGGGAGAGTAAAGCTCCGAAAAAGGATGTCAGGAGAGATGGCAAAGGATGCTGGTCTCACATTGCTAGAGGAAGTAAAAAGGGCTATGTTTGAATGTCTTGATCGCTTTCATCAAGAATTGGAGATTCGTTCTAAGGCAATGGATCAAATTCTGTCAATCTTCGCTGTTATTCAGCCAAACTGGTTGTTGCAACAGAAGAAGAACTTCGGAAGTATATTCCAAATTTGACTCAGATTTTCGATGAATTCTCTGATGAAGATATCAGTGTGGAAATTGGACGACTTCGGAGGCATTTGGAAGCTGCCAAAATCAGCGTTGAAGAGGCAAAGAAATGGACAGGACAGCATTGCAGTTTCTGGAGTTTATTGCGAAATGGGATTTTTGTGAATCTTTGCCAAGCTTGTCACTGTGTTTGAGATTCTTTTTGACTGTCTGTGTGTCTATTGCTTCATGTGAAAGAAGTTTTTCCAAATTGAAATTGATAAAAAATTTCTTTCGCTCGACCATGAGTCAGACAAGATTGACAAATCTGGCTTTACTTTCAATTGAACATGAATATGCAAAGAAGGTGAATTTTGATGAGGTCATTGATCAATTTGCAGAAATTAAGGCTCGAAAGCAGAGACTGTGAATCCTTTCTATTTACCTTTGAAGAATAGGCTGAGCGTTGAGACTGGATTTCCTGTGTTTTTTGTATAAAATAAAATGCAGTATTACCTGTTCACTGAATTTTTAATGTCCTGCATTTTTCTTATTTCCAATTTGCTTATGACAGTACTGTACTGTTTAAAAATCTACTTGCAAACATAATACATTTTTCTGTGTGTTTAAATTTTAAAATTATTTATGGGGGGTGCCAAAGGAAGGATCCGCCCCGGGTGCCCAGTAGTGGATTACAATGGGGGCAAAGGGGGCATTTGCTCCCGGCCCCAGATGCTGACCGGCCTCAAGATGCTGACCGACCCCAAGAAAATATGTAAACGCTATAATCTACCATTGAAATAATTGGTCGACCTTGAGGAAGAAAAAAAAATTCTAGATTCCGCTTCTACAAAACCTAGTTTAGTATCCCATTTATGTCAACAAAGTATACATTTTCTGTAATCACATCTTTGTTTTTGTTTCGTTTTCTGTTGATCGATCCCAGTCAGCTGATCACATCACTCATGTATGATGTATCAGGTAAAGAATTGTGTTTTTCTAGTGACACCGGCCCGAAAATATTCATTGCCCCCGGCCCTAACAATGCTTAATCCGGCCCTGCGGGTGCCAAATACTTTAGGTACGCCCCTGTTACATAGTAATATGGCTTTGTTTCTAAAAGGTGCAAAGTCCAATTCACTTTGTTTCCAGAGGGTATAAATCCACAAATCCACCAACAGCACCCTCTATGAACTACACTGTTAGTATAATTGTATGTACCTTCATCTACAGTGAGAGATAAATGAGGATGTGTGGTGAACACTATGCATGCTGAGTCCACCACATGTATGGCATGGCATGGGCTCAACAGTAGTGTGTGGCTCATCGTCAGGATGACATTTTGGCTTGATATAATTTGATATGATTGATTGAACTGGTAGAGATATTGAAATAAATAATACTGGTTTTGTACGGCTGTTTTTTTGTTTGTTTCGGTGTAATCCAGAAGTCTTTTGGATAACATGTCTTTGATTGTGTTCCAAAAGGTGTTAAGTTGAGCACCAATTACAAACAAAAAAACGTATTTACAAATTAACCATGTGTTAATTTTTTATTCAGACTTTATTCAGATATATTTCTTTGCTTAATGGCATTCACGCCCAACATTAATGTAAAAAAAACTACTTTAAGGGCAGACTATGGTAACAAAATATAAAATGTGCCAATATCTTAGAAACTGGTTTTATGGACTTAGCGTCTTTTGGAAATAAGCTCTTCATATATATATATATACACACACACACACACACACACACATATATATATATTTTTTTTTAAATATTTAACATTAAGTTATATATATTGTTTCGCGGAAACCAGTGTTTTTGACAAAGATCATGACTGGCTGAAATCGGTCATTGGGAAATAACTAACTTAACTATTTTGAAATGACTCTCAAACCTTGTGTAATCTGGTCTCGTGAAACTTAATATATATATGCCTCGGTGGTGGGGTACTTAGCCTCTCTGATTACTAATTCATCTGCCCGGGAACCCGGGTTCGATTCCTGGCAAGGACAGCCGGTGCACAGCTTACACCCAGCTATTCATCTTTCCATTGGTTATTAGATAAAATAGGCATCATAAAAATACCCCACATGAGACGGGATGCTTCTTTTAAATGTATTATTGCTAACCTGCTTCACGTATAAATGAATGATTTTATTGTATTGATCTGGTGGGCATTTTAATAAAGTATACACGGTAATGGCACTGTTTAAGAATCCTTAAATGTTAAATTTTAGTTAGCCTTTAAGTTTTATTTTCTTTGATTTGACGAAGATGGTAAGGCAAACTCTTATAAAGTTTTTAGTAACTTTTGTCAGTTTGTTTGAGAAACAAAAAAATTATTGTCTTGAAAGTTCCATTAAAAGTAGTAATGTGGTTGTCGACAACAATGATGTGTACTTATTTTTAGTGAATTTAATTTTGAAAGGTCGGCAGAGCTGATTTAATTTAAAACTGCCATTGCTTCAATTAATTTTGGGAGCCCTGCTCATTTTCTAATTTGCGTTGTCACTTCTCTGACTTATATAGAGTCTCTCTCTCTCTCTCTCTCCTCTCTCTCTCTCTCTCTCTCTCTCTCAAAAAAAACAAAAAAAAAACAACTGGTAACTCAGGTGTCACGCGTGATTGGTTGACGATAATAATGGCAGTTATGTATTATCATTATTATGAATTTAGATCGACTATAAAATTGGAAGTATAAACAACAGAATGAAGTTTCCTCATCATTTTTTACAATTATTAAATCTAATGTATGAATTCCTCTAAGATAAAAAAATGCATACGAGTCTTTATAAATAGAAAATTATTTACTGAAAGTTTTTGGAACTTTTAAAAATTTGAACATAAAATATATAGCCAAATTATTTGAGCTAACAGTTCTGAAATCGATCAAAGCTAGGAAACGCATAACACTTTCCGGTAAGGCATCTTCGATTGTGGGAGGGTTAATACATAAAATGCCTCTGGACGCGAAAGTCTATAGCTTCTAAATTGGTAATGTAAGAGAGAGTTAGGTAGGCTGTTGTGGGACACAGGAATAAAACGGTAGGCTTCAAGGAATACCTAATTCAACGCACCGGTAAGTGCTTTTGATTGTTTGCTAGAACCTAAGTAACCTAACTGGGGTGTCTACCCCACGCTATCACATTTGGCGACGAGGATGGGATTTGGCTCATTTGGTTAAATTTTGTTCATTGGGTTAAATTTGGCTCATTGGGTTAATTTGGCTTATTGGGTTAATTTGGCTTATTGGGTTCAAGTGGTTGTTTGGAAAATTGGATGCAGACTAGTGGGTCGTCCGATTTGGTTTGTTTGTGTGGGGAAGCTACCGTACTATAGCGTAGGTCCCGCCGCCCTAATTCTAAAACTAATTCACTCAGCCCTAACTCTAAAACTAATTCCTACTCAGCCCTACCTCTAAAACTAATTCTTACTCAGCCCTAACTCTAATACAATTCACTATTCAGCCCTAACTCTAATAAAATTCACTATTCAGTAACTAGACCAAATTTAAACCTAACCTAACCTACTTCACGTGAGTTGGTCTAATTCTGTTTTGCTCTAGCATGTCGGTGATTGGCCATATAAGCCCTACGAAGACAATGGGGAGGACTTCGAAGCTTATGCCACTAGGGTGAGGTTGTTTTTCGAGGCAAATTCCATTCCGGATGCTAAGAAAGTACCTACCTTTTTAACTATAATAGGCCCTAAAACGTTTGGTTTAGTTATGGACCTAGTTTCTCCTAAAGCACCGGAAACTTGCACCTATAAGGAATTGGTACAGGCCCTAACCGATCACTACAAACCCCGAGTAGTTCTCATCTATGAACGTTTCAAATTTTATTCAAGGCATCAGACGGGAAATGAAAGCATTGCAGAGTTTGTTGCAGGAATAAAAAGCCATAGCCGTACGTGTAAATTTGGGGACAAATTAGATGAAATGCTAAGAGATAGGTTTGTAATGGGTCTCAAAGAGGAGTCTACCCAGAGAGCCCTATTAGCCATACAGGACCTAACTTTTAGTCAGGCTGTAGAAATAGCTACGGCTAGAGAAGCAGCTGCTAAAGATGTTAGAGCTTTTGGAAATCATAGTAGTAAAGCCCAACACGTAAATAGCTTTAAATCTTCTAGGCCTGGCAGACCTAACGAGCCTACTAGACAGGCAAAAAAAGGTATGAGGCGAATATGACTAAGCCTACTAATTCTACTAAGCCTTCCAAGCCATGTACAGGGTGTGGAAAACACCATTGGAAGAAAGATTGCCCTTTTAAAGAAGCAGTTTGCCGAAACTGTAGTAAAATAGGCCACATAGCTAAAGTGTGTTATTCAAAGAAAACAAAGGGTGAAAATTCTAATTTTAACATTTCTAGTATAAATCCTCAAAAGGGAAATACTTCGAACATTGGAGTGGAGTACCTATTCTATGAGCAGCAAAGTGGGGAAAATACAGGCCCATATATTGTAGAGGTAGGCCTAAATGGAATTACAGTTCCTCTAGAATTGGATACGGGTGCTGCCCGGACGGTCATGTCCAAGGTAGTTTTTGATAAGATTTTCAAAAACACACCTAAACTACATGCATCTAAAACGATTTTGAAGAAGTACGGTGACATACAAATACCTATTGGTGGAGAAGCATACGTCACAGTTACACTTAACCAGAAACTTTGTCTCATCCCTTAACCCTTTTAGTGGTGGATGAGCAAGGGCCTACTCTACTAGGCCGTGATTGGATTGATGCTTTGGAAATGCCAATTGACAAAATCTTGCCAAGGGGTCAGGCAGATGTGCATACACTTTCATATCCATCTGACATAGACTCATTGTTAAGGGAGTTTTCTTCTATTTTTGGGCCTGAAGTAGGCAACCTAAAAGGCCATCAGGTCTGCATAGAAGTAGATCCTAATGTAACTCCGAAATTTTGTAAGGCTCGTTCAATTGCGCATGCACTGCGGGAGAAGGTAGATTTAGAAATTGACAGGCTGCTAAAAGATAAAATTATTGAACCAGTCACACACGCTAAGTGGGCTGCCCCAGTAGTTCCTGTACTAAAACCGGACAAGTCCGTGCGGTTATGCGGGGATTACCGTTTAACAGCAAATAGAGCCGTCCTTCTAGATTGCTATCCTATACCCAAGCCTGATGAATTATTTAGCTCTCTTGCTGGGGGAAAATATTTCACAAAACTCGATATGTCCCAAGCCTATGCTCAACTAAGTTTAGATGAAAACTCTAAAGAATTAACTATCATAAATACGCACCGAGGCCTATATAAGTACAATAGGCTATGCTATGGAATAGCATCGGCTCCAGGTATTTTTCAGAGGACAATGGACCAAGTTCTAGGTCACATTCCAGGGGTACTTTGCTTTCTAGATGATGTCCTCATTTCAGGTTCGACTAAAAAAGAACACCTAACTAGATTAACCACGGTTCTAAAAAGACTCCGGGATGCTGGACTTAAGCTAAAGAGAGAAAAGTGTTCATGGGTCACTAACGAGGTTTCATATTTAGGGTTCCGCATAGATGCCTCAGGCATTCATCCAACGGTGGATAAACTAGAAGCAATAGAAAAGGCACCACCTCCACAAAACATCACACAGTTACAAGCTTATTTAGGTCTCCTAAATTTTATAGGAAATTTTTGCCTAATGCATCGACTTTCCTTGAACCCCTAAATAAGCTATTACGATCTGGGGAACAGTGGAGATGGGAGAAAACTCAAAAGGAAGCATTTGAGGCTTCCAAGGACGTACTACTAAAGTCCACTCTCCTAGTGCATTATGATCCTAAACTTCCTCTCGTAGTTTCAGCAGACAGCAGTTCTTATGGAATTGGGGCAGTGTTATCTCACCACATTGATGGTGTAGATAGGCCTATCTGTTTTGCTTCTAGAACACTAACTGAGACGGAAAGAAGATATGCACAAGTGGAACGTGAAGCATTAGCCTTAGTATTTGCAGTAAAAAAATTTCATTTCTATCTATGGGGTCATGAATTTAAACTAATTACTGACCATAAGCCTCTCTTAGGTTTATTTTCACCTAATAAAAATATTCCAGTTATGGCCTCAGGTAGGATTCAACGATGGGCACTGATTCTACAAGCCTATAAATTTGACTTAGTACATCGGTCAGGTAAACTTCTAGGTACGGCTGATGCGCTAAGTAGGTTGCCCTTAGAAAATCCAAATGATTGTGTACCTATACCTACAGAATGGGTTCACTTGGTGGAGTTTTTGGAATCCACTCCAGTATCGGCAGTACAAATAGAGCAGTGGACAAAATCAGACCCTATTCTGTCTAGGGTCATCCATTTCTGCTCAGTTGGTTGGCCTACTAAGGTTGAGAGTGAATTACAGCCTTTTATTCAGCGTCAGTCTGGCCTCTCTATTCAAAATGGCTGTCTCTTATGGGGCCACAGAGTGATTATTCCAAATAAAGGCAGGTCGAATTTAGTGAAGGAACTTCACGCTGAACACATGGGCGCAACAAAAATGAAAGAGCTGGCGAGAGCTTATTTCTGGTGGCCTGGTTTAGATGGAGAACTCGAATCATTGGTTCGTTCCTGTCAAAGCTGCCTAGAGAACAGAGATCTCCCAAGGAAAAGTCCACTTCATCCTTGGGAATGGCCTACTATACCGTGGCATAGGATCCATGTTGACTATGCAGGTCCTATAATAATATTTATTTCCTAGTCATGGTGGACGCCTACTCTAAGTGGGTGGAAATTTTTCCAACCACTTCCACGACTTCGGGTGTAAACGATTCGCTTACTCCGTTCAGTTTTCGCTCGATGGGGTTTACCCGTAGTCCTGGTTTCCGACAATGGTACTTGTTTTACCAGTGAGGAATTTCGTTCCTTCGTCCACCTAAATGGCATTAGACATGTCCGGTCTAGTGTTTTCCACCCATCTACTAACGGTCTCGCGGAAAACATGGTCCGTACTTTCAAGTCGGCCTTGCGTCATTCTCGTGGGGAGGAAATGCAAGTGGTGTTGGATAAATTTTTGTTTAAATATCGAATAACACCACACACCACGACAGGGGTGTCTCCCTCTAAACTTCTGATTGGCCGGGGAATTCGTTCAGTTTTTGATTTGTTACGTCCAAACGAAATGTTACAACAACGAGTTTTACGCCATCAGGAAAAACAGAAGTTGTACCACGACACTAAAAGAGGGAGAGTTCTAGAAGCGAAACCTAATGATCCAGTTGTGATTCGCAACTATGGGCTGGACCAAAATGGGTTCCTGCAACTGTGCAGGAGAGAACGGGCCCTGTTTCCTTCAAGTGCCAACTATAAGATGGTCGTTCTATTAAACGCCATCAGGACCAGATATGGGAACGGGAAGTGCAGAAGGACCAGAGTCTTCCGGAAGAGAGAACTGATCCTCCGGAAAATGGTTCAACTTGCCCGCCTATACAGGTTGCACCTGATCCTACTACATCAACCCCGCTCCGCAGGTCGTCTAGGGTCCCTCATCCCCCTGACAGACTAAACTTGTAGGGGAGGAGTGAGGTGACGTGTATGTATATATATGTATATAGTCTAAAAGTCACTAAAGAGTAAATATCACTAATCTAAGCTGAATGGCAAGACGAAGCCATAAACGAACCAACGGGCTGTTCGTATTGCTTTGGTCTGGCCTAGACATGTTTTTTCCTATCTGACCTAATCTTTGGTGCTGAGTAAAATTAGGTGATGAATCTAAGGTAACAAATCGGGTAGGAAGTTGTTCGTACTTAAGTATAGTGTAGGGGTAATGTCTATAGCTTCTAAATTGGTAATGTAAGAGAGAGTTAGGTAGGCTGTTGTGGGACACAGGAATAAAACGGTAGGCTTCAAGGAATACCTAATTCAACGCACCGGTAAGTGCTTTTGATTGTTTGCTAGAACCTAAGTAACCTAACTGGGGTGTCTACCCCACGCTATCACAGTTTGAGAAACAAAAAAATTATTGTCTTGAAAGTTCCATTAAAAGTAGTAATGTGGTTGTCGACAACAATGATGTGTACTTATTTTTAGTGAATTTTTTTGAAAGGTCGGCAGAGCTGATTTAATTTAAAACTGCCATTGCTTCAATTAATTTTGGGAGCCCTGCTCATTTTCTAATTTGCGTTGTCACTTCTCTGACTTATATAGAGTCTCTCTCTCTCTCTCTCTCTCTCTCTCTCTCTCTCTCTCTCTCTCTCAAAAAAAACAAAAAAAAACAACTGGTAACTCAGGTGTCACGCGTGATTGGTTGACGATAATAATGGCAGTTATGTATTATCATTATTATGAATTTAGATCGACTATAAAATTGGAAGTATAAACAACAGAATGAAGTTTCCTCATCATTTTTTACAATTATTAAATCTAATGTATGAATTCCTCTAAGATAAAAAAATGCATACGAGTCTTTATAAATAGAAAATTATTTACTGAAAGTTTTTGGAACTTTTAAAAATTTGAACATAAAATATATAGCCAAATTATTTGAGCTAACAGTTCTGAAATCGATCAAAGCTAGGAAACGCATAACACTTTCCGGTAAGGCATCTTCGATTGTGGGAGGGTTAATACATAAAATGCCTCTGGACGCGAAAGTGTTACGCGTTTCATGGGCTGTTTAAATATTGTGTATAAAGAGGTTTCGTAAACTTTTATCCCAGTGTAGTGTAGTGGTAATTCTCGTGACTCTCATTTTAATTAGCTTTATAAGGCTAACTAACGAAAATATCACGACCTAACCTAACCACTCGTCAGTGGCGTGCAGTTGACCTAACGATTGGTTAGGTTAGGTCGTGATATTTTCGTTAGTTAGCCTTATAAGGCTACCTAAAGAAGGCTGGGGGCCCTGATCTTCAGGTGATCCTAAATAAATTTACATTGCTTTTACTGATTTTAATCTCTAGAAATATATCAGGAAAGTGTAATAAGCTAAGAATTGCTTGAAATGTCAATACACACACACACACACACACACACACACACAGATATATATATATATATATATATATATACTGTATATGCGCCTCGGTGGTGTAGTGGTTAGCGTCGCTGACTACAAATCCATCGGCCCCGGGTTCGAGACCCAGTGATTGCAGCCGACGCGCAGCAAAACCCAGCTGTTCATCCTTCCACACAATAAAGAAAGTGGTTGGTGGATAAATGGGTACCTAGGTGTCCTAGTGGTTAAGACGCTGGGCTGCTGATGGGGCGTGGTTCGGATTCCACGTTTAATAAACTGTAGGTCTAAGGTGGAGTGAAAAGCTTGACCTTCGTCACAATGAACAATTCGGGCGAAAGCTAACCAAAGGTTATATAAATATATATAATATTAATTATAATATATATATATTATATATAGTGTGTGTGTGTGTGTGTGTGTAAAAATGAACATGAACAATTCCTCTACCATCATTATATGGATTCATTGTCTTCATGCAGTACTTATTTTTGTATGGTTTATATGTTGAATGTTCATTTTTACATAAGAAACCAAAATCGCCTAAGCGAATTTTGGATAGAATTTCGATTTGTACTTCTTTATTCATTACTGTATTTCTCTAATTCATCTTTTCTAATAATGACTTATACTGTACGTATGACGTAATGTGAATAACTATGACGTCATAAAGTAACTTGATTCTCTTCACGTTTCATACCTTGAACACTGAATCACGTGTTTAGTATTTGGACATCTTCCGTATTCAATGTATGGTAAATTCTTTAATAATAAAAAGAAACTTCATTCTCTATACGTCATTAGTTATATGTTTGTGTCCTGCCTATTGTCTACTGATGCCTATCAACCTATCAGTCCATATTTTACGCGTGTCTATATTACGCACACAACCTATTGTGTTACGTACATGTAAATGCGTCCACATGTACTTTTTATTTTTTATTTTAAGTGCGTTCACCTCTCGCAAGATATTCATAAATGCTTAGGTAAGTGGTCGAATTCGCTAATCACAGCAAAATCGAACGCTTCTAAGATAAAAATCTCCTTTCGCTCTGATCCAAATTTATAACATAAGGTGTTATGTTGTATGTTATATTATTATAATATACTGTATTGCTTCCCTGCTTGGCCACTAGTTCGTTGTCGGATTACGTCACATAGTTATCCCCGTTCTCATTACTTGTACTTACTATTTCTACCTAATCGTCATTCAAATTCTATATTACTTACGTAGTACGTTATCATAAATGTCCGTGTACTTCCAATGAAAAGTACACCATATTTTTGTCCGCTTTCCTCATCGCTGGCTAATTAGACTTTCAAACTCTGATAACCAACCTGGTTCTAATAATATTTGACATAATTTGGCGTAATTATTGTTAACTATAAATATATAACATTGATGTTAATCCCCTTTAAATTATAGAACAATGGTTAACTCCCCTTCATTATAGCAATTGTATCACCTATTTAGATTACTTCAGTAGTAGATATGTCAATTAACAATTTGCTAAAATTGTAATTAAATGTAATACTTTAATATAATGTAATTGATGTAATGTACTTTAATGAAACTGTAATTAATGATAATAATTTAATATATCATGTAATAATGTACTTTAAATGGAATTGTAATTAACAATAATAAGTGAATAGAATTAATTGGTAATTGTAATCGTAATTGTAATGAACCAAAATTAATACGTACTCAATGATGTGCTTAGACTGTACTTATGTACTACTACGAAATGATATCGCCTTCAGAAATGTAGACTCGGCGAAAAATATAATTATTTTTTATTTTTTATTTTTAAAATTTTATTTGAAATCTTTCAACATCTGATCATGTGTTTAAAAGGGGGAAACTTAACCTTCAACTGCATTCCCCCAACATTTAGACTTATATGATACATGTAATTGTAAAATCTCTTCATTACGGCACTCTTCTTTGGTCACTACGAGACTCCCTTGTTAGCAGCCTCGCTGTGAGGAGGGGGCAGATGCCCCTTGCCTCCTTAACTTTTTAGATTCCGGCCTGAGCTATGGTCGAAAGAGGTCGAACTTCTACCCCTGTAAATTCAGAGCACTACCTGTACATTTTTTAGAAGTAAATTACAGTAAGAGAAACTTTTTATTTTCTCCTTCGAGTTGGCTCTCTTCAGAAGAACTTAGTCAGTAAAGTCGATAAGTTTATAAAAGAAAAGTCGATAATTTTAGTATCAGAGAAAGTATCAGAGTATTATAGAAAGAGAAGAATTAACAACTGTCGCCCTATAGCGAGAGAAAACAATTAGAATGTTACAGAAAATATCCGTTGCTGCCTCTACCCAGAACCCCCGTCGACTCCGAACCACCCAGGGCCATAGACGGAGGGGTATATATATATATATATATATATATATATATATATATACTGTACGAGGGATGTCCGAAAGTTTCCAACAGGTTCAAATGAAATGTAACTTACTAGAAGAGAGTAAGAATTCCTCCTTTACCCCTCGAAGTTTTCCCATTGACATCGGCACACTTCTGCCATCTGGCGGGGAACGAGTATATCCCCGTACTTCTACCATACTCGAAGGTGGTCTTTCAAGGAACGGAAGAGATGATAGTTAGAGGGAGCAAAGTCCAAGCTATGCGGTGGATAGGTGACAACTGTCCATTGGAAGTTGGCAAGAAGATGGGATGTGGCCAGGGCCGGATTAAGACCTTTAGAGGCCCTAAGCACTTAAAAGATTTTGGTGCCCCATATATATGTAATTCAAAATATAAACAAAAATAAACCATAAAATAAAATTTTATTTTTTGAAATGAAACAAAACTTACAGTAAGATGGAAAATAATGTTTATTTTTGTATACTTCCACTTCATTTATATTTGAAAAGTTTTCTCCTACTTTTTTTAATTGCAAAGTCTTTGATCAGATCCTCAAAACTAATCTTACGTAACACATCTGCTTCTATACTTAGTAGAGATAAGGCATCCAGCCTGCCTTGTTGCATAGTTGTTCTGTTGGTATTTTTAATATACTTCAACTGAGAAAATGAACGCTCAGCTGAGCAATTTGTGACCATTAATGTTAAAAATATACGAAAGGCAATTTCTACATTTGGGAAGGCACACTCAATATTGTCTTCTACAATTATTTTATAAAGTTCAGCATGACTGAATCTTGTTTTTACATTTTTTTTTGCACTGAACTTATGGCACACATATGAGTGAAACTGCTGAAGCTCAGCAGAGAAATTAGTGTTCAAGTCCTCTGGGTAAGCATCAATCATCTTTTTACAACCCTGAGAATACCTTTCAATTTCAGTAGATGATGAAGTGGTGACATTATGTGGCACATCACTTAGAAAAGAAAATCTCTCTGCTATTTCTTTGTATATCTCTCCTCTTCTTCTCATCTCAGTTTCAAGTTTGTCAACAATTGTGTAAAAGGTGGTGATAAGAAATTTATCTCTGGCATTCAGATATACTTCTGGTGCATCTCCGTCATTGGGTACCTTCTTTCTGATACGTTTGCGAGTTTGAGCTGCCTTGTAATCAACATCTGGTAGCATTTCCTTTGTAGCTGCTTCATATCTTTCAAATTCATCTCGTGAAGTGCACAGTTGGTCAGCTAATGATCCATACAGATCTGCACATGTTTTTAAGTTCACATCCTTATTCTGTAGAACTTTGCTTACTCTATGAAAATTTTGCAAAATCTCATCCCAAAAATTCAACATAAAAACGAATTCTAGCTCTTGCATCTTATTTGCAATATTATTTGCTTCTCTTCTAGTGTCTCCCTTTTGTGACTGGTCTTCAGCTATACATTCTAACGCTTCTAAAATTTTAAGGAAAGATTTCAAAATTGCTGCTGTTGCCATAGCATGTGCCTCCCATCTGGTATCAGAGAGGGATTTTAAGACACTTTCATTTCCAATACAACCTTTAAGAATTTCCCACCTGCTGGTTGAGGCTAAAAAAAAGGTATAGAGCAACTGCACTGTAGAGAAGAAATTAACCGCCTCTTGACAGCAGTCAACAGCACTTCGGCCTACCAGATTTAGTGAATGGGCTGCACAGGGCACATATATAGCAAACTTGTTTGTTTCTAAAATTTTTTGCTGCATCCCCTTATAACGCCCAGACATGTTGGCAGCGTTGTCGTAAGATTGACCCCTACATTTTGAAAAGTTTAGCTTACAAACTTCACGTAAGTACTGCAACACCTGATTTGCCATTTCCTCACCAGTATGGCTTTTCATTTTCAGAAAGGTTAAAAAGCGTTCAATAGGCTGTCCATCTTTTAAGTACCTAAGTACAACACTTAACTGATCGATATGTGATAGATCTGGTGTTGAATCAACTGACAAACTAAAATAACCAGAAGATTTTACTTCGTCAACAATGAGTGCGTGGACCTTTTGAGCCATTAGTTGAATGAGTTCCTCACAGGTGGTTTTGGACAGGTAAGAAGGATTTCCTTTGCCAGAATTTCCATATTTCAAAATGTGACCTGCTAAAAATGGATCAAACCGGCTTATGAGCTCAAGCAGCCCTAAAAAATTCCCATTCTGCAATGATCCAAATCTTTCTTCTGTTCCTCGAAAAGACAAGCCACGTTCAGCTAACGTACAAATAACAGCTATGACACGCCTCAAGACATGTTCCCAGTAATCACACTCTTCCTGAATTTGTTTTTCCAACTGTTGTCCCAACCCCGCACCTTGTCTGCGAGTTAAGTATGTTAGCATAGAGTCTCGGTGAGTAGTGCTTTTTTCATGATGATCAATTACAATAGTATTTCGCCAGTCACTGAACCCTTCTCTTATAACAAAATGTGAGACATTTTTAGGAGCAAACAGTTTACAAACATAACAGTAAACTGATCCTGTTGATGGTGAATACAATAACCACTCTCTCTTGTATTTCTCACCATTGGCTTTTGTCCCAACGAAAAGTTTTTGTGAACAGTATCTTGCTGGTTTGCCACTACTGAAATGCCGGTAAGACTTGTCAAATGGCCCATTGTGGTGTTGACAGTCACTGGGTCCACAAGCAATCCAATAAGCCACATCATCAGCAGAGAAATCAAGCCACAACCCTGGATCTTTTGCTATATTTACTTCATCTTCTGCAGACTGATTCATTTCACCACCATCACCATGGTCCACTAAACTTTCATTTTCAGCAATTATTTCAACCCCAGAATGTCTTGTAAAGCAACTTGAATCAACATTTGCAGTAGAGGTATCAAGAGAATTTACAGGCAAAGTGAGATCAGTAGTGAGACATGTGGTAGATGAACCTGCTTGTGACACCTCGGTGATTCCAACGTCATCATATTTTGATTTTGAAGTGATCAAAGTGGTATTTGTGTCCACTTCTGATGACGGAGATTGGTTTTGATTCAGAATCGGTATATCATGTTGACGTTGTGGTCGTGGAACTTGTGTGAAGAAATCAGTCAGCTTTGCAGTCTTGGACTCTAAATCCAAAGTCTTCTCTTGTTTCTCTTTTGATAGTTTTCGCTTTTGTGCACCACTTAACTGAACACGTTTCATCTTGGTTCTTGGGGTCTGTAAAATACAGAAATAAAAAGAATATTTTATTTGTATATTATGTGGCAATCAACACAGTTACACATATCACAATCTTGGCTTTGTTCTTTTATTCTCAGAAAGACAAAATGGGAACCGTACACAACCAAAGTGGCAATTTAAATATAAGTGGCAATTAAATATAACTCAACCGAAATATCAACTCGAAATGTTGAATACAAATCAAATCGAAAGAAGGAACCAAAAGAAGGAACCGAAAGAAGGAACCGAAACCTATAAAATAAAAATACTTAACATTAGAATTAATAATACGCAATCTATAAAAATATCAATATTAACATTTCACTATTAACGAGCCACATTTTATATTTACATTTATTTATTTATTTAAAACACAATATTTAATTATAGGAAATATGAACATTTGCTTAGGGCCTAAATTGTCCTAACTACGTTTGATGTTATATATACATTACAAATTATTCACTCTGGTTATTACAATCTAAATTCTTTTATACTGTTATGACAATAGATAAATAAATTATAAAATAAAGATACGTGTATGATAAAATATTGTTATATATACAAATAAAGTACACTTCATAGACTTACCCTAGAGAAGAAGAGAGAGCAACAGATAAACTTCTTCAACGCTAATTAACTTAGGTCAGTATATCTTATTATTATAATGGCCGTGATAAACATCACTTGATACAACAGCAATATAGAGAGTTTATAGTTTCTTTTATTTTAATATTAATTTATATTACAATTCTATAAACCTAAATCTTTCTGTAAAACAATACCAAATGATTATGTAAAATATATATTTAATATTATATGCACAAATCACACGTTCAGAATAACTTCCTATAGCACACGAAAATATTTAATCTATATGTATTTTTAATATGGCGCTCAAAGATTTGATATAAACAAAATAATAACGCAAAGCGTAAAGTGTGTGATTACAACGAAATATATTTATTCTCTCAAAAGGGTTGTTGTTCACTACAAATTCAAACAATGAAAAAAAATAAATACTATATATGAATATATATAATTCAGTTTTCAACAGCTTATAGGCTATAAGCCGCGATTATAATAGTATAATAAATCCATGGTAAATCCGACAATGGAAAATTTCTGTGGTGCCCCCCTTCCCTTGATGCCCTAAGCACGGGCTTATTTTGCTTAATGGTTAATCCGGCCCTGGATGTGGCGAAAGCCGTGTTTGAAAAAAACTATTAGGGCTATGGGTTGATTGCCTGTGCCCTCATCCGTTGGAAATTTCCAGCAGATTTCAGTGGAGGGTTACCGACAAAAGCCCTATGCCTTTTCGTTAGAGAGTTATAAATATGTAGGTCTTTAAAGGACCTCTTTATATTTATAGTGATTACGGTAATTCTAGCATCGGGAGTTGGGAAAGCCTTATGTTAATAAAAACTGAAGTTGCTCACCTTATTTTTGCTGGGTCTTTGTTTGTTTCGATGTAGGGCGTGACGGTCATTTTCGGTGTAGGGTCGCCACGATGGGGTTACGCGGCGAATTTACTTAAGGTAATTAATATAGGCAGTCACTATATAAACCCCTGAAGGAATAGGCCTATCCTTTTATAGTCATTAGGTTTTATTTTATAAGGAATTCACTCAGGACTTGAGGGAAAATTTAGACACGTTTTCCCAGTTTAAAGCGTTTGCTTGGAATAAACAGCCCTGAGAGCCGTTCCTTGGTTCGCTTGTATTTTCATTATTATTTGCCGATCTAGCAAGATTTTGTTGTGTCTACTACCTTTTGGTAGACTAAACAATAAATTGGGTTTTCTTGTTGCTATGTGGGGCTGATTCATACATACAGGTTCCTTGTACGTATGGCAATTCAATTATTTCATTCCCAATAGGCTATGTCGCCAATCCCGAGGCAATTTTGTATAGATATTTAATTCAATTAATTAATAATTTATATTTAATTATGAAATAAATGTACCACATATGATACCATGTTGTGAGTGCGTATAGTTTTTCCATATACTGGGGGGGGCCGGAGAAAATTTGTATGTTATAGATCAAAATTTTTGACAAACTGTGTAAAACATGTAAAAAATGGATCAAAAAAATGAAGTAGAAATTTAGGAAGAGAGGTGTTACTCAAGACCTATTCAAATATGAAAGTTCAAGAGGCCAACTTCTCAAGTTTAGTTAAAGTTATGTCAATCAGTTTGACTCCTTTTAGGTATAGGAAATTTATGGGATTAAAGTAAAGTTATTAAGCATTTTAACTTTGCTCAGTTTGTGTAAGTTTTATAAGTCACCAGTCTTAATTTTTTCTTGTAAAAGTTTTCTGGCTTTCAAAGCAGTCTTTCTTTGAGGCCTGTCTGGTTTAGTCTGAGTTACATCAGGCACATTGAGAGATTCCTCCCCAATAGTATCCTGATCCATCCTTTGGGGTAATGGTTCTAATTTAGCCCCACACTCCAAAGGATATTGTAATGTGATATCTCTGGTGGTTTCACCAGTTGCTGTTTTCAGTTTTACAACCCTGGTAACTTCGTCTTCACCAGTTTTGAGTTCCAAGACTTTTCCCATTGACCAATGTTGTCTTGGTGTCTTGTCATGTATCAACACAATGTCCCCAATTTTGACTGAATCATTCCAACTTTGTTTTGTTAATGTTTTGTCTTTCTCTAAGACTTGTTAAGTATTCTTCTCTCCATTTTGTTATAAATTGAGTCTTGATTTGTGTCAAATGTTTGTATTTTGTGTTGAGTTCTTTGTGTCCTATTTCCCAATCTGGATCCTTTGTACTGTTATGTTCAGATTCTGGTAACATGTTTACTGTTTCTCCCTTAATTAGGTGGTTTGGTGTGAGAGGTTCTGGCTCATTAATACCATCTCCCACATAAGTTAATGGTCTGTTGTTGACAACATTTTCAATTTCTGACAGAATAGTCATGAGTTCAAAAGTTGTAGATGTTTTGTCCCAATAGTCTTTTTAAGGCAGTTCTTTACAGTTTGTATGTTTCTTTCCCAAATTGAACCATACCATGGTGTATTAACAGGAATGTACTTCCAGGTTATGTTGTGTTTGGTTAAATGAGTTTGTACTGTTTCACTGTCACAATCTGATGAATAATTCTTTCACCCGATTTGAAGTATGTGGCATTGTCTGACCATATAGTTTTGGGTACAGAATTGTGTGCACAAAATCGTCTGAAAGCAGCAATAAAAGCTTCTGCTGTCAGATCTTCTACTATGTCTAGACATATGGCACGTGTGGCAGCACAGGTGAAGAGTACAATGTACACTTTGTATTCCTTTGAATCCATTTTGTCTCCAAAACTCACATTTACCGCTCCAGTGTAGTCAATACCCGTGGTTTCAAATGGCCGAGTAAATGTTACTCGTTCCACAGGTAGGTCTGGAGGGCTTGGGGTCTTAAAGGGTCGTGAATGGATACGTTTACAAGGAATGCATGTGTTTAAAATTTTCTTTGTTTCAGTTCTACCCTTTGGTAGCCAGTAAGTCTTTCTCAGCTCTGTCAGGGTTTGTGGGACTCCCATGTGGTGTATTTTGTTGTGGGTATCCCTGATGATGAGTTTTGTGAAGTGATTTCTCCTTGGAAGAAGAATTGGGTGCTTAGAGTTGTAAGTCAAAGTTGACTTGTTAAGCCTTCCTTTACACCTTATCAGACTCTCTGTATCCAGGTACAGATTTAGATCCATGACAAGTGAAGGAATACCTTTGTTTAATGTGCTACTGGACCTAAGATACTTCAACTCCTTGTCAAATTCTGAAGCTTGTATCTGTTTGAGCCAGTATTTTGTTGCAGTTTCTGTTAAGTTAGAAAAGGCTTTCTGAGGACAGTGTTTGAGAAGGTAGCTATTGACAAACTTGCAGCAATAGACTGTAATTCTCAAGAGTTTGTTTAGGTCTGAATAAAGGTGATAGTCAAATATAGGTTTGTCCTCAGTGATCTTTCAGTTGTTGTAGAGTTGAGTGTGAGGTTAACTACTTTGGCTGGCCAAAGATCCTCACATGTTAGCCATTCGGGCCCTTCATACCAGATTTTATTTGTTTTCAACAGCTTGTAAGAGAGCCCTCTTGTCAAAAAGTCTGCCGGATTCTCCTTTGTTTTTATGTACCTAAATTTGATACCAAGGTTTGTGTTTGCAGTTTTGATTTCTGTTAGTCTGTTTTTCACAAATATATTTTGCAAGAAGTTGTATCTGTGTTGGTCACCCATGTTAGACAAATTTGACTGTCTGTCCATAAGTAAATGTTTGTTATGTCAACTTCTTTATATACTTGTGAAAGAAAGTTTGCTGTTTTGACTCCCAATGAGACAGCTAATAATTCAGTTGTGGTACAGTTTCTTTTGGTTTAAGGGTGCCACTTTTGCCTTTGAATAAACCAAGTTACTTTCATTTTCACTTGTTAAATAGGCACAACACCCATAAGCTTGTGTGCTGGCATCTGTAAAAATGTGTAGTGTTTGCGATTTCAATCTGTAGCCAGCACATCTTGGTACGTAGATGTCTTGAACTTTGTTCAAGTCTGTGGCTAATTTTTTCCAATGAAGTTGGTCTTCCACTGAAAGTGGTTCATCCCAATCAATTTTCTTTTTCCATAAGTCTTGCAAAAGGATTTTGGATCTTATGGTTGCTGGTAAATATAATCCAATGGGGTCAAAAATTTTGGATGATTCTGAAAGCACTTGTCTTTTTGTATTGGCATTTGGATTTAAGTTATAACTCTTCGTGCAAAGAGTGTCATCGTGTTCAGAATTCTGTTTTAAAAACCAAAGCATTCCAAGTGTTTTCGTGTAATTGTTTGGTTCAATGTTCCCATTGTTGTCTTTTGTTATTTGTTCATTTAATTTAGGAGAATTAGAAACCCATTCTCTCAATCCAAAATTTCCTTGCTTCATTATGGGTTGTGACATTTGGTAAATTTCAAGCAATTCCTCTTCAGTTACAGTGGAACCAATGAGGTTATCCACATAAAAGTTTTGTTTTAAAAACTGAACTGTTAAGTCCTCTTGAAATAAGTTTAGGTGGTTTCTAATTGTTAAAGCAAGAATACTTGGAGAGCAATTTGCTCCAAAAATAATTACTTTAAATCTGTAGGTTTTGAAACCTTTGTTAAGGTCATGTGGATCATTCAACCACAAAAACCTGAGATGATTTTTATCATACTCAAGCTTCAAATTTATACAGAGGAATGCTTTTTCTATGTCACTTTGTACTGCATAATTGTCTAAACGGAAGCAAAGGAGAATTTTTACAAGATCTGAGACAAGGTTTGGGCCTTCCATGAGACAATCATTTAAACTAACAGAATTTGTGTCTTTTAAACTACAGTTGTATACTACTCTTAGTTTAGTTGTGGATGAGTCTTCTCTGTAAACTCCCCTGTGTGTTAAATAATGACAACCTCGTTTTTTAAAGGGTTCATCAGTAACTTCTTCAATGAAGCCCCTTTCTATTTGTTCCTTGAATATGTTGTTGTATTGTTCTAAAAGATTGTCATTTTTTAGTTTTCTGTAATTTTTATACAGATGTGCCTTAGCTACTTTCAAATTGTCCATTATTTCTGGACAAGGTGTTTTCCAAGGCAGCTCCACATAGTATTGATTGTCTCTGTGTTGTAATGTATCCTTAAATTGTTCTGTCATCAATTGGTCTTCATGTGTAATAGTACTGTCCTTTATGCCAACTGATTCTAATAGTCATAACTGCTGTAACCCTTCATCCAATGTGGAATCATTTTCATTCAAATGATGTGGGATTATGACAGTGTTTTTGTAGTTCGAGTTTGTCACATAGTCAGAAATTTGTGACTGTGGTGATTTTGTTTTGCGTAAATTTTGTTCATGTTCTGTGTTTTCTGTGTCAGTAGTAAGATGGTATTTAGTTATGTCACCCAAAAGAGCAATACCTGTGGGAGTTTGTATGGCTATTCCATCTCCAATTTTAATGATGCCTCTATGGACCAGATGAAGATAGTCAGCCCCCATGAGCATATGTATATCATCAACTACATCTGCATTAAGGGTTTTATCAGCTATCGTGTATTTATTTTGAAGTTGGAGCAAAGCTTGTTTTAACCCAGCTATTTGTATTTTTTCTTGTTCTACTTTGTCCACAACAACAACCTTAAGGGTTTTAAATGTTTCATCAAGAGTTAAAGTTATATTTGCAGTTTTAAAACTGGCTTGTACTGGGTTTTTATTGATAAATGATGAAATAGAGAGATCTTCATCTCCTTGTTGGTTTTGAAGTCCCAATTTTTCTATCAGTTGTTTAGTTACAAATGTTTGTTGTGAGCAGGTATCTAAAAGACACCTAACCTGTACTATTTGTCCTCTTTTGTTTTGGATTTCCAAAGTTGTGGTTGGTAAAAGAATTTTTGAATTGTGGTTAATGCTAGATGAACTGATATGTCCATTCATAGCATTTTTGGTTTGTTTCTGTTTGTTTTGGTTTGATTTGGGTGTTTGTTCATAATGTTTGTCAGTTTTTCCAATGTCTGTGTGTGTATTACACATAGGGGTAACATGGTCAAAACTGTTGCAAAACTTACAATTGTATATCAAATTTGATTTGCAATTTGACTTTTGGTGCCCTGATCCAGTGCATTTTTTGCATAAGTTTAGTTGTTCACAACGTTTTGACCTTGCTGTAAAGTCTTTGTATTTGGGACAATTTGTAGAATTATGTTCACTGCTAAAACAAAATTTGCATGGTATGGGATTATACTCAAAAGTAGCTACATTAAAGTTTTGCAGAGTAGGAGTCTTTGAGTCTTTTTCTGTCACTTTATTTTCTGCAAATTGAGTTTTGCGGTTGTGTTTTGATGTAACTGGTAAGTGTTGAAATCTTTTGTTAGGTTTTTGGTTTTCTGCATTGTTGGTTTTTTCTTGTTCTGTGTTAAATTTTGGGTGTGTGTAACTTGATTTGTAAAGTGCTAGTACAGTTGGGAAATCTTCTCTTAGTTTTTAAGGCTAGGGTATATGTCAGTTGTCCTCTGATGAAATATCTCTTTGACTTTAGAAGGGAGCTTTTCAAAAACAACAGCTTGAATGATCCAAGCTGTTTCTGCAATGTTTAAATTATTGTTTTTAAGTTGTCCCATGAGACATTCAAACTCACAGTAAAAATCAAAGAGGTCACCATAGTTGTCTTTTGGGGTTCGCATGTTCATGACTTTAAGAGCCAAATCATGTATAATTTCATCCTTATTCATGTAATTTCTGTTGTAATTCTATTGCTACAGAATAAGAAGCACCTATGGCTGGTAGTGATTCCACTAATCTTAAGGCTGGGCCTTTCAGATAGTTCACTAAATAACTAAATTTATCAACATCTGTAATGTAGTTTTTATTACCTATAAGGCTATGAAATTTTTCAATAAAAGATTGAAATTTGGCTCTGTCACCCTCAAAAGTGGGTACTGCAAGTGTAGGCAATTTTGATTTTAGTTCATTGCCCTCAGCCACATTGGGAGGGCTAAATGAAGCATTTCTTGTAGCTTCTAAGAAGCTTTCGTATGTGTCTTCTTTTTTGCACTCATCAAGTTGGTTTTGAATTTCAGAAATATAGTTGTTAATTTTTGTAATGTAATTTTCATTGTCAAGTAGGAGAGTAGAATACTCATCATCTGTTAGTTCAATTGTGTCATCAATTTCTGTAATTATGTCTTCATCTAGTATGAAAATGTCTTGTTTGTAACGAGTAATAGAATTTAATGTTGTTTCAAGATCATATCTTGTAGGTTCCTTTTGTTTGAAATCATTGTACAGTTTGGTGATGACACCTTTACGTGCTGATTTTTTCCTCATTAATTTTTTGTGATTTTGAGATGGTGCCGTAGCCCCAAGGTCTGTGTTTCTTACCCTTTTGTCCAAGTCTTCCATAATTGTTGTTAGTGTTAAAGTTCTGAGTTTAATTTTTATGATGTTGAGCAAGTTAAATTACTGTACAGTAATAAGTTTTTTATATAACCTGCGCCACAGGTTAAATTAAAAATTCACAATGTTTTTAGTTAGGATAGGCCTTGAGTGTAAAGAGTAAGGCCTACTTTAAGAGGTAGGCCTATTATGTAAGGTAAAGTTAGGTGGGCCTACTAAATAGGCCTATTTGTTGGGCCTACCAAGTAGGCTTATGTTTGGGCCTATTATTTTATAGGACCTCAAATGAGTTAAGCCTGTTAAATTAACAAGGCTTAGTTTTGAATTTGAAGAGTAGGACCTATTAAATAGGCTTAATGTTGCGGGCCTATTATTTTTAGGACCTAAAATAAGTTATGCCTGTTAAATGAACAAGCCTTTGTTTTCGATTAGTGTAAAGGTAAAGGAATCGGTTCCCAGTTGCTTTATACGGTTGAAATTGGGGTTAGGCCTACTGAGTTAAGCCTAGCCACTGCTGTGTCAGTGTAAATTTTAGAGGGGTTAGTTCCCCATACACAGGGCCACCATTGAAAAAACTATTAGGGCTATGGGTTGATTGCCTGTGCCCTCATCCGTTGGAAATTTCCAACAGATCAGTGGAGGGTTACCGACAAAAGCCCTATGCTTTTTCGTTAGAGAGTTATAAATATGTAGGTCTTTAAAGGACCTCTTTATATTTATATTGATTACGGTAATTCTAGCATCGGGAGTTGGGAAAGCTTATGTTAATAAAAACTGAAATTGCTCACCTTATTTTTGCTGGGTCTTTGTTTGTTTCGATGTAGGGCGTGACGGTCATTTTCGGTGTAGGGCGCCACGATGGGGTTACGCGGCGAATTTACTTAAGGTAATTAATATAGGCAGTCACTATATAAACCCCTGAAGGAATAGGCCTATCCTTTTATAGTCATTAGGTTTTATTTATAAGGAATTCACTCAGGACTTGAGGGAAAATTTAGACACGTTTTCCCAGTTTAAAGCGTTTGCTTGGAATAAACAGCCCTGAGAGCCGTTCCTTGGTTCGCTTGTATTTTCATTATTATTTGCCGATCTAGCAAGATTTTGTTGTGTCTACTACTTTTGGTAGACTAAACAATAAATTGGGTTTTCTTGTTGCTATGTGGGGCTGATTCATACATACAGGTTCTTTGTACGTATGGCAATTCAATTATTTCATTCCCAATAGGCTATGTCGCCAATCCCGAGGCAATTTTGTATAGATATTTAATTCAATTAATTAATAATTTATATTTAATTATGAAATAAATGTACCACATATGATACCATGTTGTGAGTGCGTATAGTTTTTCCATACCGTGTATGGGCGAGCGTTGTTGTGAAGAAGGCAAACGTTGTGGTCTCTCAGTTGTGGTCTCTTCCGCTGGATAGCATTTCTTAGTTTCTGTAGTGACTCGCAATACCTCACATTTTACTCTATCGGATGTAACCATATGCCAAAAAAAAAAGTGACAAGAAATCACTCATAAAGGAAGACCAAGTATATGGATCTTCAGCTTTTTTGTTTTCTGATAAATTTCTTTTTGATGCACCGCCCGAAATGCTCTCCCGATACACCATGGGTACAACTGAAGGTGATTTTATCAGCAAATACAGAAGCCAGTCACAGTTCATCCTCTGAAGATGCAGTATCTTTCAAAAGAGCCCTCGCAGGTGGCCTACAGAACGTAAGTTTGTAATTTCGTTCACTTCGAAATTCGTTCGTGCGCTGTCTTATAATTCGTGTAATAAATTTATCTTCCACTTATGAAAATGAAAATGAAAAGGTTTATTGGCAGACCATAGTCCATATGACAAATATTAATAATACAATGGCAGTTCACATACTAAGGATACAAATATATACAATTAATGAGAAATAATACAGACTTATACAGTAATGTCGGAGTTAAGTGGAGCTACAGACAAACGTTTTCGTACCATGAATTCCATAGCTGAGAAGACAAACGGCAGGCCTCATGGATAACTTGGATAATCGGGCCGGTGGATTTTTTAATTCCTTGTATTAGGTAGAAAACATTTGCGAAGTTGAGCATCTCGGGGGTAATTTATGTAAGAGTCTAAAAGACCTGTTGTACAACAAATTTAGGATTCTGCCAGAACCTTTTTTATAATTCGTCCAGAGTTGCTGTTCGTATATATTACTGCAGAAAGTACGAAAGAGAGTCTTTAGCTTCACTTGTACAGAACCGAAAGTGACTTATAGTCATATTCGCTTTAGCACAAAGGCTTCGAGATTGTTTTCTTATATCTGAGTCATTACTCAAGGAGCTGGTGATAGTTTGATTCAAAGACGTACTTAAACTCTTGTACTTCCTCAGTTACTTCACCTCTCATTTTAAACTTAATATCAACTGGCTGATTACAGCTTTTAGGATGGAATTGCATAACCTTAGTTTTTATAACATTAAACAGAATATCCTGTTTTTGCGAATACACTTCGCAGACTTTTAGTAGCTGACCTTTAACGAGAGGCTTATTAACACCATATCATCGGCATAAACTAAGTTATTTATCCTTGTGTTATCTATACAACATCCCACTGTTGCCTCATTAAATGAAGCATTAATCCGTCAATATACACATTAAACAGCATAGGAGAGAGCAACGAGACTTGTCTCACCCCGCAAGAGGAGCTAAAACATTTGGATAGTACATTGCCCCACCTCGCAGTAAAAGGTTGGTGGGAATACCAAAATTTCAATAAATTTGATATGTACATGGAACTTTCCTGTCTTCTAATTTTATAAATATTTTGGTTCGCTCTATCATATGTCGCATCTAGAAACAGCCATAAATAGTTGAATGACTGTCAGTGTATTTAGATATAATTTTCCTAAAGTACATAGATACACAGGTCAGTTGAGTGGGACCTTTTAAAACCAAACTGATTAGGAGATGTCCATAAGTAGTAATCATTTAATCGGAGTAACAGAGTTTTTTTCTAGTAGTTTCGAGAAACAGGAGGCGCCAGCAATAGGCCCGTATTATTGCTGGATAGAAATGTCCCCATACTTATTTTTGACCAGGGGCAAGATATATACCCTCATGAACTCTGCAGGGATATAGCTATGAGCAAGCATGCTGATAAGAGCAATGTTATTTGCAGACATATCACGTCATTGGCATATTTTAAGTGCTCATTCGATAGGCCATCTACCCCTGACGCAGAACCAGTCTTTAACTCTTTAATTAACCTCTTTACTTCAGGAAGTGATATAAAAATATTTTCCCTTGTCCATCCCACAAGTGTTTCGCTGCAGTCTATCTTAATATTATCCCTACTTACACTGTTAAGAATGTTTGAGTAGTGGTCTTTCCACAGCTTTGCAATTTCATCCTTCCCCGACACCCCATCGATTGTCGGAGGGAGGGCATTTTTGACACCCGTTTGATTCTTCACAAATTTCCAAAATTTGTTATTACTGTTATTTAAGTGAGCGTCACAGGCTTTTGATGCTCGAATAGAATCTTCTTCCTGTTTACATCGCCTTATGGCTGCCTTATACTGACCCCTACTTCTACTCATATTCATGTATACTGGCCCTAATCTGGGTCTACCATGAAAGCACCACAAATCGTAGGCGTCTTTCGATTTCCTCTTCAGTGGGGGGGGTGCAATAAAATCATTCCATCCAGGGACAATCTTAGTATGATAGTTGTACGATTTAATCAGGAATCTTCCTGCTTCTCTTAACAGGGATACTATCTTATTATAATACCTATCTATGAGTTTACAGTGAGAATCATTTTAGCAAGGATTACTACAGGCAAGATGCAAAATTTCTAAATTATTAATGAGGTGACCTGTTCTCTCTTTATATTCTATTCTCTGTTGCATATTAACATTAGACCAATCGACGCGATTATTTTTACCTATTGAGTTCTTGTTATGTCGTGTTGCACATACGTTGGTAAAATTAATTAATAGTTCTAACGGTCTATGATCAGAACGAAGGAAATCATGCAGAATATGAACTCTAACAATTAGATCGTTTAGATTATTACTAGTGAGACAATGATCAATCCACCTGGTGGTACCACTCATATCACTAACGTATGTGAAATTACCACTGGTTACGCCTAATACTTACATCACTTATATTTAATTTGGCCGACTCGCACATGTTACCAAATTCTACATAGAATTCCGAGTTCACATGCGCATTAAAGTCTCCCATTATTATACAGTAAGAATATTTGGGGTTATCTGATAGTGACTTAATTTTGTACAGCAAATCAATGTATTCATCTACAGTAGATTACTGCCGTTGTTGTATGATAAATAGCAGTTTACAATTAATATGCAATCATTCTTTACTTGTAATTCAATGCCTAACAACCTTACATTATCGTTTGTTAAAATTTTTATGTGTTTTGACAAATTTTTCCTTATTAAGAAAGCAACACTACCAAAAGGCCTACCGTACATTAACTCAATTGACAAGTCTACTGCTGAATGACACATGGTACATAAAGTCATCATGGATGGTAGAGAGGAATTTTAGTTCTTGCTTAGGTAGCCAGTGCTCTTGGAGGAGTATCAAATCTGCACTGTCACAAATTTTATGAACATCTACAATTGAATTCCTTACTGACCTTACGTTACATGAGACTATTTTCAACAAGTTATCCGCCATGACTGATAGAAAATTTATTATTATTATTATTATTATTATTATTATTATTCTGCGCACTGTCCTTCATTGAAATTGACATTTAATTTCAGTAGTTCAGTCACTGAGCAGTATTTGCATATTTCTAACTGTATTGTTATTCCCTGTTGACATATTTATGTTTGCCAATGAATAGAAAAAACTCGTAATTATTGATATTACGGTATCCGGTGACCTATTTACAACTAATTAACTGATATTTCATTAAAATTCCCTATCAAAATTGTAGTTCACAATATCAGAGCAATAAACTCTCATCCATCAGCTATAAATAGACTCTACAAATAGCTTTATAAAAAATCGGTGACATTTTATATATATATATATATATATATATATATATATATATATATATATATATATATATATATATAATATATATATATATATATAATATATATATATATATATATTCAAGTTTACACCAGGAACACAAATTTTATATTTTTTAATACAAAACCTTAACGAATACTTGTTTGTTTGCAGAACGAAACTTGCAATTCCAAGTTTCCAAAGCACACCACATTACTTCCACTGGATTCTCTCATTTCATTTGATATCCATCATCAGCAACACTTTTCTCCAAAAACGTTTTTATTCATCATTTGAGTTCCTTTTTGTATTTTTTTTTCGTTAGCATGAAAATGACAACAAAAGCTCCACAGACACTAAGTAGCTCCACTTTTGACATCGTCACACCAAAACTGAGTTGTTTGCAGACTTCAGAGTATAATGTAGGATGAATGTCTCACATATTTGTATTCAGACAAAAGGCTATGTACAGATTTATAAAAATAAAACTGTTCCAAGCATGTTTATATGCAGGTTTGAGGCAAATTTTCTATTTCCATCCCTATCTCTGCTTGCTCTGCGTATCAGCACAAAAAACGGTATAGCTTTAGAAAAGAAATGAAAGGTATATATATATATATATATATATATATATATATATATATATATATATAAGCAAACAACCACAAGGAAAAGGAAACACAAAGTCCGAGCGCTTTCGTGATATATTCACATTATCAAGGAAGAACAGAAAATATTTTCTGTTCTTCCTTGATAATGTGAATATATCACGAAAGCGCTCGGACTTTGTGTTTCCTTTTCCTTGTGGTTGTTTGCTTATTAATAAGGTCACGTGTTATTTTGTGATTCTAGTGCATATATATATATATATATATATATATATACACTTTTGTTACCTCGGAATAATGAAAATTTTATGTAAAACAAAATCTAGAAACATTTTTATCGTCGGAAAAAAGGTTTTAGTCCTAATTAAGTTAGGTTACGCTAGGTTACGTTACTTAAGGTTTGGTTAGGTTAGATTAGGCTAGATTAGCGAGTACCTTACTATTTAATGAGTTAGAAATAATTTGTGTTCGAAAGACTTATCACGCCCTTCTCGGTTCAATGGCATCAAGGTTAGGTTATGCGGAGATGCGCACAAAGAGTGTTTGTGGGTGTGGGTGTTTGAGATATCAATTACCTGCTTTAGTTTTCGGTAAGCCAGATTTACTTAACACTGAGCCCAGGCTTGTCTAGGTTAAATCAAGTTAGGTTAGGTTAGGTTAGATTTGGCAGTGTCGTATAGAAAGAGGCAATTACCTTAGGATTATATGTATACAGTAAAACCGATGGGGAATATACTTTCATAATGTCGATGTGATTACGTCGGTTAAAATAAGTCAGTTAAGGTTAGGTTGGATTAGGTTTTAGGTAAGTCAGTTAAGATTAGGTCGGATCAGGTTTTAGGTAAGTCAGTTAAGATTAGGTCGGATTAGGTTTTAGGTAAGTCAGTTAAGGTTAGGTTGGATTAGGTTTTAGGTAAGATGATGTTGGGATATGGTTAAGTTAGGCTGAATTAAGTTACAGTAAGTTAGGTTGGATTAGATGCTGTTTGGTTAGGTTAGGTGGGATAGGTTAGAATAGACATAAATGAAACTTGATTTTAGCATCTTTAGAAAAACACGAGCAACTTACACTTTCATAAAGCCGATTTTCATAAAATATACTTGCTATCTATAATCATATAAATATTTGAAATGATGCGATATGCATTCCTTACGCAGATAACGCTCTCATTCAAAAGGTACAAATCTTTTATTTTTTATTGTACATACAGGCACTAGCGGCGGGCCCTGCAACCCCTGCGCCGAGGCAACGAGGGGCCCCACTCGACCGATTGTTGTCGACAATTTTTCACGTCGAGATCCCTTAGCGTTGTGTTTGCAGAACTTTTTGTCCCATTGTGTGTTCGGTAATTGTGAGATGTGAATGAGGAAGTTGCAGTGAGTAAGAGCTCAATTTCTGGAAGTTAATGTTTATTTTTCATATTATTTTTTCGGGCCCACATTGAGTGGTTGCCTCAGGTGGGTACTGTGGTGTAATTTCAGTTCAAGATATATATAAAGAGCCAAAACAAACTACCTATCTGCGTTTGTGAATTTGTGTTGGGAGGGGAAGTGTTTACCTTAACTTTAATCACAATAAAAACTTTTATTTACGCTATGACAGGGGTCCCCTATAGCGTTTTGCATTCGGGGGGGGGGGGGGGCAAATGACTAACGGCCGCCCTTGCATACAGGTAGAGCATTAAGCGGCAAATCAAATAAACATTGCGTAAATTGTATATGTTATTAAAGGGAGAAATAATTTTTTTAAAAACACATCGACAAGTGAAAGAAAATTACTTTAAATCACATTTGAAGAGAAAAAGAATCAAAAGAAAGAAGAAGCGATAAACATTTGCGAGAGGAATGACGCTTTACTCGAAAGAAACTTAATAAAATTCTTTGCGAAAGTCATTAAATTAAAATATTCCAGGTATTCTTAATTACACCACTGAGATTAGAACGGTCTGTATTTGCAGAGCGAAACAATACTTTGTGCCAGGGCCACGAAAAGAATTTTAAAGAGCAATGGGCCTAAAGTTACCTTTTTTCCTTCTTCTTTTTCAAGTAACTGAACGCTTTTATCTTTAAAAATACATTTCATCATCTGACTCAAATTAAACTTCTCTTATGTTCAAAGAGAAGCGTAGGTCACACTCGCTGTTCATAATGCAAATTTTACAATAAGCAGATGATGACAAATTACGATTATTGTTTATTTCACAAACTGCCAAATTTGAGACAATAATATAGATAGATAGATAGATAGACTGTTTTATTTTATGTCTTTTCAGTAAGAAATTTCAAGTAAACGTTACGCGTACATACATTTTGGCCTCGGGTTGTTTTGTTATTTAGGAATTGAACATGAAACATGGCGAGTCAAAGCCCAAAGACATCTTCAATAATTCTAAGATTTTTGTTCGAATTTCCGTATACATAATAATAATAATAATAATAATAATAATAATAATAATAATAACAATACGAAATGTATTATTTCTTATATCGTTATTGTGTGGAAAGTCACTTATCATAAATATTGCGTATAATAAAAGTAACTCATAGTAAATATTTTGCCAGACTTTGCTGAAGCGCGTTTGTCGTTCATCTTGTAAAAGAGTTTAACTTTTACAAAGCGGCAATTTTTTTCGATAAAAGATTCGATACACAAATCATTTACTTCTCGTACCAGAAAAAATAATCATTTCCCATTGTTATATCAAGAATTTTTTTTTTTTTATTGAAAAATTTTGGTAAACATTTTGCGCGCGCGTGAAACACACACACACACACACACATGTCAATTCATTTACTTTTCTCTCTCTCTCTCTCTCTCTCTCTCTCTCTCTCTATATATATATATATATATATATATATACAGGGTGTCCCATAACTCCGGCATCATAGGAGAAATTCATATTTTTCTATTTCTACAAACCATAATTTATGTTCGGGATGCCAATTTCCCGTCCACCAATCTGTTCAGTGACGAGGCTGTTTTTTATGGAAATAGTGAGGTAAATGGACAGAACACCCGCTACTGGTCTCAAAACAACCTTCACTGGTATACCTCTTCAAAGGAACAAGGTGCATCTCGGGTGATGGTATGGTGTGGCATTTGGAAGGATCGCATCATAGGCCCCCTCTTTTTCGATGAACATGTCACTGGAGGCACCTACCTACGTATGCTCAAGGAAGAAGCATTTCCCAGTGTCTTGAACGAAGAAGGAAATTCCCAACATGGTTCCAGCAAGACGGCGCTCCTGCACATTACAGCACCCAAGTAAGGGAATACCTGTACCAACAATTCCCTGGTCATTGGATAGGACGTCGAGGGCCTGTGGAATGGCCAGCTAGAAGCCCGGATCTCACGCCACTAGTTTTTTATCTCTGGGGCCACTTGAAAGCGCTGGTATACGCAGAGAAAATTAGGAGTGTTGAACATTTGCGGCAGCGCATTATTGGGGCATGTAACACCATTACTCCTGACATCATTCACCGTGTGCTTGCTGACTGGGTATCACGTCTGAATTTGTGTATTGAAAACAATGGTGGACATATTAAGCACGTTCTGTAAATAAAAGCTTTTGTTTTGCTTTTTTTTATTATTTTTCCTATGATGCCGGACTTATGGGACACCCTGTATATATAAATAAACTACATTCACAAAATAATAATTATGCAAGAGAAAAATTTTGTAATCTAAAACTTAAAAACTGAAAACCGCATAATGAACACATAATTAATTCCTGTAAATACAGTATTTACATTTAACAGAAGAAAGAAAATACAAAATATTAAAGAGAAACATCTCTCTCTATAATACATAAAAAGTCTCCTTTGTCCTCTATAATTACAAAAGTAAAAATAAATGTTAAAAAAAGACACCTAATTTTTAACATTTTAACATCTACAATTTCAAATTGACGAAAATGTGCTGTATTCTATTTCTTCTCTTCTTTATTGTCGAGGCTTTTTTTTTAATTGAGGAAATAAATTATATTTTAATTTTTGTGTGTAATTTGGTTGAAATTTCTTAAAGGTGATCTCGGGTCAGAAGCTAAATGCAAAATTTGAAGGCCAAAACAGGAAAACCAGGTCACGAATAAAGGGGAAAAAGTATTACCTAACACACACACACACACATATATATATATAAATATGTGTGTGTGTGTGTGTGTGTGTGTGTGTGTGTGTCTAATATAAAGAAGAAATTAGAAAAATAATCCTTCCCAGTACTTTGGAGTATATGTTATTTCATCTTCTCTTTACCATGGAAAGCTGGAATTTCTTTTGTTATTTTTGTTGTGAAAATATGGTATTGTTTGGGTCATGAAATGGAGTTAAAATAGAAAGGGTCTTTTACTTTTACTGCTTGTCTGTAATCCTGGTCTGAATCATCTTTTGCGGGATATTTGGTGTATTATGAAATTTTTTTTTGGGGCTTTACTGATTTTTTTATGGTAATGCCAGACGATTTTTATTCATTTTTAGAGAAAACTTAGAGAAGAGTTAATCATGTATATAATACCCGATTGGGTGCTGGTTAAGTGTGCGGTTGTTTTCTGTCTTACGATAGGCTAGCATGCAAAAAATAATGCCTTCCCCGATATCATTAACACAATAACTGCGAAGAATTTTTCACTGAGAGATATTAACCTCCTCAAAAGATCCCAGCTTTGAAACAATAAATATAATTAACATTATTATTTAAAGTAGTTAATATCGTGTGTTTATCAAACTAGTGTACCGTCGAAAAATACTTTAGGTTATGATTTATGTATGGAGTGGAGTGCGTATAAAATCTATATTATAAACACTTGAGAGTTTAAAATAAAGTTTTTCTAGTAATTCGCAACTCTCTTCAAACTCTTAATGAGTTTAAGGAGAAAGAAGATTTTTCCAAAACTGTTTTGAAAACATTCTATATGTATTTAGCCTATTATTTATATAGCTACTGCAAGGTAAATGCGTGTTTTAAGTTCGTTAATTAGTGGTGTGAACAGCTATAGGCTGTAATTTATTTAAATTATAATCCCCAAAAATATGGATGCGAAATATCTCTGAGCTATAGGCATTAATTTATTCTTTAATATCTCTGTTTTATATAACTCATTATTTATTTAAGTAGCCGGCTGAATGCAAGATTTTTATTTGTCCTCTAACACCAAATCTAGTCTGTAATACGAGTCTCCAAACATTTTTTCAGTGGGGAGAGGGTGCAAATCAAAACATTTTACGGATCACCTGAAGATCAGGGCCCCCATCCTTCTTTAGTTAGCCTTATAAGGCTAACTAACGAAAATATCACGACCTAACCTAACCAGTCGTTAGGTCAACTGTACGCCCTTGACGATTAGTTAGGTTAGGTCGTGATATTTTCGTTAGTTAGCCTTATAAAGCCAACTAAAGAAGGCTGGGGACCCTGATCTTCGGGTGATCCCAGTTTACTTTCGAGGGCCGGAGCAGTAATTTAGTAACTTTTGAACAGAATAGGGAGGTTTTAATTTGTTTAAATTCTAAACATTCATATACCTCAGACTAGCGAATGACTTGCATCATCCGATTTGTCAATAATATCAGTCAAGGGCTAGTTTAAAGGTAACAGCAGGCTATATGCTAGAGGAATCCAGGACAAAAACTCACTGGACAAAAACTCACCATTTAAATGCAAAAGAGGACAAAAACTCACCAGACAAATGTTTTTGCGAAATACATACACCCTAGTCTAGATCTTAAGATTTTAGACTCATTGTAGATAATTACTCTTCTTCTTTTAAATTGTTCTGTTTTTAACGAAATCGGTATACTAATGTAGTTTTGGTCACTGATTTCAAAAATAACTTTCTTTTTTGGAGAAATGAAACACAAACATGTTAGAGCACTTTAAATAATTAATGTGGTTTTAACGAAAATATCACGACTTAACCTAACCAATCGTCAAGGGCGTACAGTTGACCTAACCGGGCATTCAATTGACCTAACCTGGCATTCAATTGACCTAACTAGGCATTAATTTATAACGAAAGATTGGTAGGTTGGTGAAAAATTAATATTGGTTGGTTGGTTAAAAAGAACAATTTGAAAGATGAAGAATAATTATCTACAATGAGTCTAAAATCTTGAGATCTTGAGATCTTAAGATCTAGACTAGAGTGTATGTATTTCGCAAAAACATTTGTCTGGTGAGTTTTTGTCCTCGTTATGGATCGAATAACCGCAACCGCACTACAACCGCACAAAAATTCACAACCGCAACCGTAACCGCAACCGCCGTTCCATAAGTGCGGTTGCGGTTGTAAAAGCTTAGTTAATTTTAATTTTAGGTTAATTAGAAATATTTCTTTTTTTAAAAAGAAAATGATGGGTCTCCTTATGCGTGGAGCGGGAACGTTGTACGATGAGAGGCGTTGCCGCTTGAAAGGTGAAAATGCAGCAAAAATATTATTCTTGAAATTCACACTGCCTGTCATTAAGTTTGACATCAGTTTTTCAAATGAATAATAATCCATAACTTTCCAATGGGTGGAGGCTGGGGAAAGTGGTAGGTGGGATGAACAGTGCGATGGGTCCTCGTCCCTCATCCTGGTAACACACTTAGTGCAAAATATGGTTTTAATTAATTTGACCTATTCTTTCATAATAGCTATATAAGTTTAGAATATACTTCATTTAAATAGTATTTATTTAGTAAATACCTTATGTTGAACACAAGTTTTGCAACACACAAATAGCGGTAGCGGTGTATTGCAAAACTTGTGTTCAACATAAGGTATTTACTAAATAAATACTATTTAGTATATATTATGTACCAAGTGTGGCTAAATCGCACTATAGTGGCTAAATCCAGTTAATAATTACGCATTTTTCCTAGTATATGATAACCGCAACCGCAATCGCGGTTGGAAAAAATTCGACAACCGCAAACACAACCGCAACCGCGGTTGTGAAAAACCGACCACTCGATCCATCACTAATATATATATATATATATATATATATATATATAACTGAAAGAAATGAATATTGATTTTTACTCCTTGGGCAGACTGACTATCCGATTCGTAGTCATAAAATTGAAAACAAATGCGGCTTATCAGCAGTGTTGCCAACTACATATAATAAAAATATGTTAACGGTTATTATGGCCTTCAGTACCCGCTATTTTAAGTGTACCTAAGGTAATTTATATAATTCTTTTTAGCCAGACCCCAAAAAGGAAGACAAATTAACGTCCGGCTCAAGGTGGCTCCGGATGGAGGGCAGAATGCTCAAAAGGCGGATTGTCTGGCCTAAAGCCGGACGTCTGGCCATCCTATCTACAGTATTAAGGTTATTCCTAACTTTTACAATTTTGATTTGCTGCTTTAGAATTTCCTTTTCTTGTTTTCTTAACTTGCCTGTACGTGTCATGCCGCTCTACTGTATTATGACTGTTTCATGCTTTCGTATTTTTCACGTTTACTTCCTGCTTAGAAATTTTACTTTGGGAGCAAGTGTAGTTTACGTTCCCCTGTGGTGCCTTGTGTAGTTTACGTTCCCCTACATTATCCTAATGTAGTTTACGTTCCCTACCTTATCCTAGTGTAGTTTGTGTTCCCCAACTTTGTCCGCGTATACTTAATCAAATAAAACATTCAAACTAATGAAAATATTACGACTTAACCTAACCAATCGTGTATATATATATATATATATATATATATATATGCTGCAAACTCACAAGGAAAAAGAAAAACGATTCCAAGGCCATAATAAGGTACATAATAATATGTCACCTCATTCCTTGACGAGGTGTAGCTCTGAATACACGAAAGGCCTTGGAATCGTTTTTCTTTTTCCTTGTGGGTTTGCAGCATTCATTCATTTCACGTGTTTAATTGTGAAATTCATCCCATATATATACACAGGGTGTTTGAAAACTTTCTGTACAAATTGTAATGGGGGATAGGCAACACCAAGACAAACCCTTTTCGTCTATAAGTGTATGTCCGCTGACGTCACCGTTCGGCGCGAGAGGGCGCCGCTGCAATTGGCTAAAAGGTGAAGTGGGCTAGACTCGCGCTTGTCGCGGGCATTCTTAAATCGGACGTAGTACGCGTAACATGTTTATTTAAAGAAGGCATGTTTATTTAAAGAAGGTGCTGAAAGTTGCGACCGGTAGCATCAATGCATGCCCGACAGCGTCGAAGCATTGACCGACGTACACGTCGAAAGATTCCCGGCATTTCGGGAACAGTTCCAGCGGCGACAGCGATTTTTGCTACGAGGTCTTCTTCTGAGTAAATGGGAGTCTCGTACACGAGGTTCTTCATGTGTCCCCACAGGAAGAAATCGAGGCATGTTAAATCGGGCGATCTCGGTGGCCAGGCTACGGGCCCACCCCGGCCTATCCATCGGTCCCCAAAAGTGGCGTTCAGATAATCCCGCACATCGTTGCTGGAGTGTGCTGGGGCCCCGTCGTGTTGAAACCACATTCGTCTACGAATAGCCACGGGAACATCTTCCAGCAGTTCCGGCAACGTTTCTTCAAGAAATATCCGATAAACCCGCCCGTCGAGTCGGGCAGGCAGCAGGTACGGCCCAATCAACTTGCCATGGACGATACCAGCCCAAACATTGACGGCGAACCGTTCTTGATGAGCATGCACCCGTGTAGCATGTGGATTTGCGTGCGCCCACCAATGTTCCCTCTAATTTTTTTTAGTCCGTGTGCGCAAGAAATTTTCGTTGTGCGCAAGAAATTTTCGTTGTGCGTACATTTAGATTCATGGTGAAAAATTGTGCAAACTTTTCTGAGCGCTATTATCTTCAAAATGAAATATATATAAATATTAAATACTTAATAAATATTATTTCCATAAGATGATAGCTTGATCATTACGGTACTTTTAAATGGATATTAAAAACTGTTTACGATATATTATATATTCTTAAAAACGAAAACATTTTATCCATTCTAAAAATATGAATAAAATAAAAAATAGTAAAATAAAATTCGATAAAATAAAGAAATAAAATAAAAATAACATTAATTGAAAATGACTATTTTAGTTATCATTTCTCAAAACAATTTTTAGCATTTAGCAATTTAAAATAGACTATCAAGATTAATACATGATTTTATCCATTCACAAAATAGGAATAAAATAAAAAATAATTTTATTTTTTTTATGAATTATGAGATAATTACTATTCATTTTTATGCAAAAATAAGAAAGAGAAGGTTTATATTCACTGCGTTAATGTATAAAAGAAAAAATGCAAATACAGAAAGTAAAAAAAATCTGTATTGCGTAATTGTGCGCGGACGTCGGCGAAGTCGGGCGGAAGGGGTTAATACTTAAAAGAGCGACTATAGAGTATGTTGATGCAAATGGTTAGACCTTGTGTGACGGTATATTTTTGAAATTACTTCATTTACTGTCGTGACTCATGATACGCTTGAGCCTGTGCGCATTTTATTTTGCTGTGTGCGCGGGTTTCACAACGCGTGTGCGCGCGCACACGCGCACACCTTAGAGGGAACATTGGCGCCCACACGTGAGAATTGTGCATGTTAAACACACCCTCACGTGTGAAACAGGCCTCATCTGAGAACAGCACATAAGCCGGAAAATTAGGCTGCACCGCTGTCTGCTGCAGAAACCAGCGTGCGAATTCCACACGAAGGGGGTAATCCCGAGGTTGTAATGCCTGGACTCTCTGACGATGAAACGGATGTAACTGCTGCTCGTGCAACACTCTCCAGACCAGGTCGTGGTTCACACCGAGGATACGTGCAACACCTCGCGTGCTTGCGCTTGGATTGTCCTCAAATCGCCGTAGGATTTCTTCTTCCATGTCAGGAGTGCGCACGTTTCTCTCCCGACCAGTGTCATGCATGTTTGCATGGAATGTTCCTGTTTCTCGCAGTCGCCGATGCAAATGCGCAAACGTTTAGTGGTTTGGCACACGTCTGTTTGGGAAGCGCTGTCGGTACAACCTCACAGCAGCTCTTCCGTTTCCATTGGCAGCCCCATACACCATATGCATGTCAGCCATCTCAGCAGTCGTGAAGCGCTCCATGTTACGCGTACTACGTCCGATTTAAGAATGCCCGCGGCAAGCGCGAGTCTAGCCCACTTCACTTTTTAGCCAATTGCAGCGGCGCCCTCTCGCGCCGAATGTTGACGTCATCGGACATACACTTATAGACGAAAAGGGTTTGTCTTGGTGTTGCCTATCCCCATTACAATTTGTACAGAAAGTTTTCAAACACCTGTATATATATATATAAATTGACGATTGGTTGGTTAAGTCGTAATATTTCCGTTAGTTTTAACGTTTTATTTGATGGATTCATTTAAAAAATGTCTCCTAAAGATCCTAGTGTAGTTTGTAGTTTACGTTCCTCAACTTTGACCTAGTGTAGTTTGTGTCCCCTTTTATGTCAAGGGGACGTAAACTACACTTGCTCCTTACTTTGTTGTGTATATTTGTTAATGAAAATTAAGTTTAGAATTACGATAAAATAAGAAATTAAACTAAGATTTATGATTTATTTCCTGCTTTGGGTCGAGTTCAATAGTTCCAATCTATTTGTTTATATTAATAATAAATACAAAGTCAAATTAACATTAAGAATGTTTTCCTCTGCACAGTGTGCATGAGTCTCAGTTCCTGTATAATATGAACGATATACAAGTGTATATATATATATATATATATATATTATATATATATATATATATATATATATATATATATATATTATGCAGGAAGGAGGAGCGAAGGGCGAACGCACGCAAAAAAACGTCTTCCCATAAAAAAGAGAGCAGAAATCAAGGTCCGAAGTTTTTGAGATGCCTGAATATGCTACGTTTGAAAGACTGGAGATTATAGACAGGGGGAAAGGTGGATTGAGGAAGGTTGTTTCAGAGTTGACCAGTTGAGTAGATGAAAGACTGAGAATACCGATTAACCCTTCCGTTTTATATATATATACATACATATATATATATATATATATATTATATTATATATATATATATATATATATATATACGATCGAAACAGCATTCCGTGCTTTGTAATTTCAATATTTATTTCTCTCTCCAATTTTTTTAGTCCATATTATTTCATAACTTAATTTTTATCTATCTTACACGAGTATATTTGTTTCGGAGGAAGACGAGTATTCAGTACATTATTTTCTATAAAAATGAAATAAAAGTCTTTTGATGTAAGAGAAAAAGAATACAAAGAATTCTGCATATTTCATTTTATAGAATTTGTTGAATCTAGTCAGGCTATACTGTAAATGGTTGAATGAACTGTATTTGTCATCTTCCTTTAATCTGAACTCTTCTGTTCTCTCTCTCTCTCTCTCTTTAAAGTTTCATCCATACAGTGCGCTAAAAATTTCATGCAGTTTTGCACCCATTGTTCCCCCTTGTGCGCAACAGTATCTCAAATCTTTCAAACATTCACCACCACCCGGGATACGAACTCCGACTGTCTAGCGGCTCTAGCCCTTCCCTCCGCTTCCCTGATACATCACTTCAACGTTCCCATCCTCAGTCGAAATAAACATAACGAACATCAGAGAATTTGAATTGGTTGTGTTCACTGCTGTTTGATTTGAATTTAGTTTTCGCAGACTTATTAAACGTTTATAAATAATAAACGCTTATAAATAATGTCTGTTTTCTACTAAAATACGATGCATTCAGGACAGTCATGCATAATTATAGATAACGTCACAAAGTAAATACCACATGCACAGTTGCACACACACACACACACACACACACACACACAATATTGGGCTTAGCCCTCTCCCATGTACACAAGCGTACGCAGAATAATTAATTCATTTACCCCATTTCTGCGTGCGTACAATATGGACGGCCCTTTTTGCCGTTTCTTCGCTCGTATTTGTCCATCCTAAATTTTTCTATAGTTTCTTCCTTTCGGAATGTATTAATAATTAATTAACTTTCGATAAAATTCACAGTGAATGTTATGCGAGGTTCATCTGTTGAATTCGATGTTTTTCTCCCGGGGTGACGCCCCTTCCCCGGTGATCCCCGGTAGGCGGTTGCTGGTGGTCTCGTTGACGAAATTAATGCGTGTCAATACAGATGTTACCGTATCACCAAATGCACGACAATGAGCATGGTAACGTATCACTAAATTTGGAATGGCAGCGTAGTCATTTATTTATTTTTCTTTGTGTTGTTTTGCGCTCAAACTTTAACTTTGTTTAAGTAGGCTAACATTGTTTATCGTTCTAGATTTCAAATTTTCTTTTTAACTGTTGTTATAAAGTTTTTATACTTTTACTCTTAGGTTTCTCACAGATTAAATTAAATTACACTTGCTTTATACAATTAAAAAAATAAGGATGAACCTTGATCAAAAATCAAGTAGACCAAAAGAAACGGCATAGGTCTCACGCGTGACATGAATAAAAGCCTAGGGCGGGACAAGAATAGGTCTAGGGCCCGAAGAGAAAATTTCCCCTACAAAAGTCCTAGAGGGGAGAATTGAATTGACTCTGCTTTATTGTCTCATCTTAAAAGTGGGTCTCATTTTCCATGAGCACGAATGAAAATCCTGAAACTTACAGGTAATGTTAAGTACATTATATTATGAGTAGGGCGGTCAAAAGTCAATAAAGTCAAATTGTTTCCTATGGGGCACTTTTCGCTGAAACGACTGAAAATGCAATAAAAACACCTGTAGGGGGTATATTACCAAAGTTAATAGGTCAACCAAAAGTCAACTTTTACCTGTTAGGTCAAAAAATAGCAATGAGGTAAATAAAGTCAATTTTTTTGGAATAAATAATAAAAATAATAAAAATTGGAAGGAAGGAATTGTTTGCTGAAATAGGAACTCTTCCAGAACCGATTGTAACACGTTGGGCAAGCTGGCTGAACGCTGCTTTTTATTATGCAGACAATTTTCCAAATGTGAAGACAATTGTGGAAAATTTTGAAGATGAAGGAATCATTGTTCAGAAGGCTAAAGAGAGTGTTGCTAATGAAAAACTGCCAAAGCAACTAATGTCAATCAAAATGAATTATAGTTTGATTGCTAGCTTAGTGACTAAGATGGAAGCATCTGATTGCACCATTAGAGAGGCATATGAAACCATTTCTTCTATCAACCTTGGCGAAGATATGTGTTCAGTCAAACAATACATTGAAACAAGACTCAAGACAAATGGTATTTGTGAAATAATTAACCTCAGTAGACCTGAAATCTCACCAACAGTTTATGGTCAGCTTTTGCAATGTCAACCAACAACTGCCGCTGTAGAGAGATCTTTCTCCATGCTTAATAAATTATTAAGTAAGGATCGCAATTTTTGCCAGAAAATGTCGGCAAATACTTCATAATTTACTACAATCGGTCAACTGATGTAGAAGAGCAAGAATAAGTAATTAAAGTATCGTTTTTATTATTGAAAGTAAAGGCAACTTTATAAGTCAATTTTTTCAATTCGTAAGGTCAACTTTCTTAATTTTTTCGGTCAACTTTTGACTGCCCTAAATTTATGAGTTTCATGAATTCCTAACTGTTTTATATTATTTAACTTATTTGACCTATTTGACAAGATTAAATTGTTTTGATATTTATCTCGAGTATTATCTTAACACTAATCTATTTATGAATACAGGATTGGACGAAGCAGGAGGTGGGCATCACGTAACTGATTCCCACACCTCATTGGTTGTACAAACTACGTCACATGTTCCATTAAGAACGTGTTGAAACCTGTTTGTATGGTTTTATGCGCGCAGTCACGTAGTCTTTTTGGAGAATTACTTTGGCCTATTTGACTTTATATCATACCTAACTTATGTTTTTCATTATGTTAAAAATTTTACTATATTTTATATTACTAATAAATTCCCAATTCTGCAATCCCAGCACATCCACTGGAATCACGTGAATGGGTCTCCATCCTCTGGGATACCTCTCTAAAAGGTAGTATGAAATACTGCCGGAGCTTATAAAGTTTCTTTCTCGATCGATTTCGTTAGGATTTTTGATTTTGACTGATCTTTCTTTTTCTGACTTATTCGAATTCTTCTGTGGATAGATCTTTCTTGAATCTTACCTAAATCAGCAATCAATTGGGGGCCTTGTTTGAAATCATCTTTGGAGCTTCGTCAGATCATGTTTTGATTTTCTATTGACACCCTATGAATCCAATTTCAAATTTATTTGAAGCCTTTATGTAACACGTAGGGATCCTTTGATGGAATCTTATTTGGATTCCATTGTAAACTTTTCACTTTCCATATGGATGTGTCTTGGCGCTTTTCGAAGTATTTGTAGATCCTTTTTAGTTTCCTTTGGGTGTAATGTCAGTTATATTTAATTTCTACTCGCATAATTGAAATTCCTTCAGATTTCGCATATTATTTGAAATCTTTCTTGATCTGTTTTGATCCTTTCTAAAACCTCTTCAGTTTTTCATTGGATCCCATTATGAGATATATATATACACTCACGAATGTGTATATATAAGGTGTTGATTTAACAGTTAATCGAAAGAAGTCCAAATAAGAATTAAATAAAAAGTAACTATATTTCCGGGATGCGTGAAACTTTGTGATATGAGAAACAATAACAGTAGCAGTCGAAATACGTCATAACAAATGTTGGAAGCGTTCACTGCTATTTTCAGTGCACAAGCATGCACGGCGGAGCATGTTGTTGGACACAGACTGCAATGAATGAATGTTGACAATGATGTTGGTAATGTTTTGTTGCAATTATTCCTGAATGTGGTGACTATTCGCATATGCCTGGTCTTTAATGTAGCCCCACAAGTAGTCCGGTGATGATAAATCAGGCGAGCTCACGTGAAGGCCAAAATCCCTTAAAAATCATGAAATTATGCGATCACCGAAAATGAATTCCAACTCTGCCATTATCTTACGAGATGTGTGACTTGTTGCACCGTCTTGTTGGCAGCAACCATTGTGGATTTCGTCCTCTGATAGATAGGCATCCCAAGAACTCGTGTATGATGTCAATGCAATTGGCCGATGTAATCGTGTTGTGGAAGAAGATGGGCCCCACAACCCAGCATCTCTAAATGACACACCACACTTTCACCTTCTCGGGGTGAAGTGGGGGTTTCATGAATGTGTGCTGGTTATCTGTGGACCATTTATGCGCGTTTTGTGCATTCGGATATCGGGTGAGGTGAGACCATGCCTCATGGGGGAAAAAAAAACATCCAAGATGTCAGGCTGCTGTGTGTAATTTATTTTTATTTATTTATTCATTGTATACGAGTATATGTTTAAACGTACCACATTTGCTTGTTGTACTCGTAGCTTACTTTTTCATTCTTTTCTTTTGTGTACTTCAAAGGTTAGTATTTTACTAATGAAATTTGAATGGAGTAATTTCCATTATGAGAGACGTACTTGCATAAAAGATTTATTCTTGGAATGTTTTTAAATTTGGCCGATTTCAAAGTGAAAAAGTGTTGGGGTATAAGTATTGAATGTTTCACCAACACTGAAATTAATATCCAAAATACATTTTTGTAATGTATTTTGGTGTGTTCTGTTCAAATATGACCTTCATATCTTGCGCAAATGAACCGAAACAAAGTTATGAAACATTAAAGTTTTCCTATATTTTGGTTCATTTTCGCTAGAAATGAAGGTCATATATGAACCAAACACACCAAAATACATTAGAAAAATGTATTTGGATATTAACAAAAACCAAACGGGCTAGGTCAACTGTATGCCTTGACAATTGGTTAGGTTAAGTCGTGATATTTTCGTTAAAACTAACGAAAATAACAACTTATCCTAACCAATTGTCAAGGGCATAAAGTTGACCTAACCGGGCAAACAGTTGACCTAACCGGGCATTCAGTTAACCTAACCGGGCATGGGTACCCCATAATGAATTCTGGACCCAGAAAGGTAAGTAATACCCCTAACCTAACCTAAGCCTAGATGACGTCCCACTCGGACTGGGAGCTCCCTCCACAAACAAACATCCTAAAGCGACTGTTAAATTCAAATTTCAGCCCCGGACCTGCGCGGGAGTCTCACGTGACAATGACGTTTATGCATGCCGTGCTCTGATTGACCAATGTAGGTATATCGTCATACGGAACCTATAATTTTTCTACTATTTATAACTTCCTTAATAAGCATTTGCGGAAGATACGGAAAGCAGATTCGAACAAAACACAGTAAAATACCTTAAGAAATTATGGTTACGCATTCAAGGTCACTGTTGGTGAAACATTCAATAATAACCAGTGTTGGAACTTTGCGTAATTGAAAATTAATTCAATCTCTATTCAATTTGGATTTTATGAAAAATGTATAAATGAAAAGAGTGAAGAGTCATCATCAAGATAAAAGAAGCAAAGAAGTTACCAATAAAATTCGAGAGATGACAGAACAGAGAATGTAAATGAATGAAAGAAATATTTCTAAGTCTTTTATAAATATGTAAGTAATAATTTTATAAAATGCCATAGAGAGTCATGCCAAAATAAAATAAACACCAAGAAAAAATACTGGGAAGTCGATTTTATGCTTAAGGCCTGGGCTTAGGATACAACCAGAACATGTGGTTCGAAAGAGATCATATATCGCTGAAGGTATCTCGCGCAGTTGATAGTCATGATATATTACCATTTTACTAGTGGCTACTTAATTGAACATCCAGACCTTGGCGAAGAAGGATTATCTCAAAAAAAAAAACAAAAAAAAAACCTTGGGCTTGTAAACGGGGCAGTTCATAAGATCATAAATTTTCATTAGAAAAATAAAAACCCTGTCCATTGACAATAAGATTGTTATTAGTTACCGAACGAATACAAAGAGTTTTGTTCGCCAGATGAGGTTTAGTCCATCGCAAAAGGATGGGGAACTTTGCAGATAGACGTTGGATAAAATAAAGTGTAAGGTCTGCTCTACTCGAACGAGGCTCAGTTTAATATACATTCGTTGGCATAATGAATAGTTAATCAAATATTTCAGGGATCCTGTTTACACCATCCAGTTTGACATATTTGTTTTAATGTAATGATATGGACAATAACTGGGGACACTGGAGAGGCTGACCATACCCATCATCACTCGCATTGTTCCAACAGGGCGACTTTGCATTTGTTGCCAGAGGACATCGTTAATTACCTCTGAATGAAAGAGGGAAGGAATTAATCTTTATTAAATTCGTTTCGAAGCACTTTGATCGGCAACTGCGAAATCGAACATCTCCATTTGTGGTAGCTCAAGAGAAAAGTTTAACAAAACCTTAACAATAACAAGATACAAAAAAACTAGGTGGATGCAAAACTTCACTTTTTTACGTGGAGGTTGAAATGTGACAAAAAACTCACACTAATGACGGGTTTATTTCTACAACAGTTTCGATGCCCACTGGTATCCTCTTCGGGTAGATACAGAAAAACGAATGAACAAAAGTGAGTAAGGAAACAATCCAGGAAAGGTGAGAAACATTCTAGAAGGTCAGAGACCATTAAGAAATTCATACCTAGGTTAGATCCCGTTCACCCGACACCGGAAGGGATTTTTTGACCAAGAACCTCATTAAAGGGTCCAGCTTATAAGTACCTTCGCACAAATTAAAATTATCTTCTTGGTCTATACATACAGATTCTATTATTTTTCTTTTGACATAAGTATTATATTTATAAAGTAACTTACTTGATTCCCAATGTACGGCATGATTATTTTGGCTGGCGTGATAAAAAATTGCATTATTAGTGTTACAATATCTGAAGGCATATTTATGTTCTTTAATACGAGTTTCATTATTTCTTCCAGTTTCTCCTACATATACTAAACATATAATCATTAATCATGCCATAGATTGGGAATCAAGTAAGTTACTTTTCCAAAAAATATTCCCTAAATATCTAGAATTTACATTTTTAAGCAAGGATTTGGCAACATCGGACTTCTCGGTTTTTGTTGGATTACAAGTTCATAACTTGTTCAGTCAATCCGTGGCCTAGTGTTTATCGGTACGAACGATTAAACGAATTATTCCGGTACGAATTATTAAATTAAATTATTACCTGTACGAATTATTACCGAATTAAATTATTATAAATAAATAAATAATGAAAATTGCCAGAAAATCGATAGGGAATGGAGAATGCTCAGGAATGACGAGTACATCACCACTACACTAAATAAAAATCCAACAATAACGGCAGTAAAATTCTGGATTAAGGTCAATGAATGTAGAACGGGTGACGGAACACTACTCTTCCCTAACCTAGCAGAATTCATGCTATCATTACTGACCCTACTACATTCAAGTGCTGCGGCTGAAAGGGTGTTCTCCTCAATCAACAGGATGAAAACAAAGACCATGAACCGCCTGTCAACCAATACGATCGTTGGTTTACTTCACACTCGTCGACTTACGAGTGAAAGTAACTGTTATGATGTGGAGGTGACGAGTGCTATGCTCAGTAAAATGAACTCTGACATGTACAATAAGGCTGCTGAAACTGAGGATGAGGATGAAAATTAATATAATGTAAGTATAAATATATACTTTGCCACGACAGGCCTAGCAAGCCGGTGGTGTAAAAACCTTATCGCTCGAGAAACTCAAGAACCAGCCTCGGAAGTTCGGAACCAGGATTGATAAACAGATCACGGACAGGGAAACGAAACTAGACACGAAAAATGGACACACTTAGGATTAGATGCGGAACGATTAACATAGCAACTTATAGCGGGAAAGAAGATGAAATTCTGGACATCATGAGATAAAGGAAAATCGACATCTTAGGAATGGCAGAAACAAGGCATATGGATGGAGAACTGGGAAGGGACTTGGGGGATGGATATGTGCTCATGTACAGAGGAGTGGAGGAGGATGCACGGAGTGGCAATGATTATTGGACCGAGACTGTCCCCAAACATACAGACTGTAGAATTAATAAGCGAAAGACTAATGAAATGTAAGTTGAGAATCGGGAATAAAACATATATTCTCTACCAGGTTTATGTGCCACAACAGGGGCATAGTGAAGAGGAGAAGGCCAACTTCATGGAACTACCAGATGATAATTATGAAGTGGGAGGAGAGGAGGTGGGACTGCTTATGGGAGATTTCAATGGCAGAGCGGGAATGGAGAGGGAGGGAGTGGCGCAGGTAATTGGACCTTTCGGAGAACAGAACCGAAATGTAGAGGGGAGAGAAACTAATAGATTTCTGCGTAAGGAACGAACTAAAGATCATAAATGGATTTTTTAAACACCAGGAGACCCATAAGTTTACGAGATACAGGTGGAACCAAGTGACAGGAAACTTTGACCAAAAATCCATCATAGATTACTTTATATGCTCCGATAAGAAAATTATTGATGTCAAAGTAACATGCAGAAAATAGTAGCAACAAAAGAGGAGAAGAGGAAGGTAATTAAGACAAAGAAACTGCAGGATGAGAACATTAGAGTCAGATTCAGAGAAGAACTTGAAAGAAACATAGCTGAGATGGAGGAAAACAATAAATGGGAAACCGTGAGAGATTGTGCTAAGAGGGTTGCGGAGGAGATTTTGGGAACTGAGTGGATTGGGGGAGGAAGAGGAAGACATACACCATGGTGGACAGACACAGTGAGAGGCGTAGTAAAACAGAAAACTATAAAACATAGGAAGTGGTTGAAGCAACGCACACAGGAATCAAGACGGGAATATGTACAAGCAAGAAATGAAGCCGAAAGGGAGAAAAAAAGGGAAAAACAAATGGCAATGAGGGAATTGGGAGAAAAGTTGAGAGAAGATGAGAAGGGAAACAAAAAACTGATTTACAGTCTTGCAAAATCTTATAGGAAGGAAAAGAAAAAGTATACAGCATTAAAAATGAAGCGGGAAATGTGATAGTGGAACCTGGAGCAATTAATAGAAGATGGTCAGATTATTTAAAAGATCTATTGAATGGAGATCCAGAAGAAGAAGTGGAGGAAGCAATGGAATATATCAGGAATTAGCAGAACAATTAATTATTACCAGAGAAGAAATGGAAGAGGCTGTTAATAAAATGAGGAATGGAAGGTCAACGGGAATGGACGAGTTTCCGATTGAACTTATAAAGGAAGGAGGCGAAGCCATGAAAAAAAAATTCGAAACCTGTTGAATAAATATTGGAGAGAAGGTCAAGTCCCCTGTGATTGGGGAAAAACACTCATCGTTCCAATATATAAAGGAAAGGGTGACTCAGGTAGATGTGAGAATTATAGAGGAATATCACTTATTAATCATATAACAAAACTTTATGAAAGAATAATAGAAAAAAGAGCAAGGCAAATGATTGAAGCAAGGTTGGGAGAGGAACAGCATGGTTATCGGAAAGAAAGAAGTACGATAGAGTATAGACCTTATTTTTGGCCTCAGTTCTGTTATAGAAAAGGCATGGGAATTTGATACTAACATCTATGTAATATTCATAGCTCTTAAAAAAGCATTCGATACAGTGCCCAGAGGAAGAATGTGGAGATGTTTGGAGGAGATTTATGGGGTAAGGGGGACACTTCTTAGGGCTTTGAAAAGTGTGTATCAAGTTAGCGAATGCAAAGTAAGGCCTGGCCACAAAAATGATGAGTGGTTTGAAGTAAGAACAGGGGTGAAGCAGGGCAGTGTTATATCACCATTCCTGTTTATATCCTACATGGACACAGCAATTGCAAGTTTCAGGCGACGTCATGAAATGAATAATAATAATAAATGGAATAATGACATATGCAGATGACATAACATTCTGGACGACAGAGAAAGAAGATATAGAACAAGCTTTAATTGATTGGAATGAATGTTTCAAGGAGGGGGAATGGAAATGAATGTAGAAAAGACAGAAATATTAAGTGTATGTCGAAGAGAAGAAGGAGAATTCGGAGTTCAAATAGGAGATAAGGAAATAAGAAATGTTGAAAAATTTAATATCTAGGGAGTATGTTTACTAAAGAAAGTGGTAATATACAAGAAATAACTGAAATAATTGCAAAGTTTAGTAAAAATGTCGGAATGTTATACCCGCTACTGAGATGAACATATGCCCCTTGAGACTAAGAAAATAATCTTCGAAACAGTTTTAACACCAATACTGATTTATGGGTCGGAACACTGGAAAATGCGCATGGCAGATCGAAGCAGAATTCAGGCGGCAGAAATGAGACCGCTGAGGACTATTCTGAGAAAGACGCGAAGAGATAGGATAAGGAATGAAGAAATAAGAGCCAATGTGGGAGTAACGCCGATTTGAGAAAAATCGACGTTGCCAAATTGAGATGGTTGGGCCACTTGGAGAGAATGGAGGAGGGGAGAACTGCGAGGAGGTGCTGGGAATGGAGACCAGCGAATGGCAGAAGACCGCGAGGGAGACCGAGAAGGAGATGGAGGGACGAAGTGGAGGAGAACTTGCGAAGATGCGACTTGCCCAGCATGCAAGAGCTCAAAGAAACGAGAGTGCTGCTGGACAGGGCGGAGTGGCGAAGGAGGCTGGCTCCACTGCACTGACAGGCTGACTAGCCTACCTGGGAGCTGAAGAATTGAAGAATTGATAAATATATAATACTACAAATATAGTTTTAATCAACTTATATATATATATCAACGTAAAGAACGACGCTTGTATAGGAGAATATTCCGCGCAAGATGTGGAGAGAGAACGAAACAAATGAAAAAATGAGGTAACCACCCGGGAATCGAACCCGGGATCTTCCGATTGCCGGTCAGATATGATAACCATTACACCATGGGCCTCACTCGAACAAATGCCGTAATTCTCCTACGTACCGGCAATCGGAAGATCCCAGGTTCGATTCCCGGGTGGTTACCTCATTTTTTCATTTGTTTCGTTCTCTCTCCTCATCTTGCGCGGAATATTCTCCTATACAAGCGTCGTTCTTTACGTTAATTATACTGCGTGTTTGCAGTTAAAATGTATATAATGTACGGCATGCGGGAGGTGCCCCCTTGGGGCATTGGTTTCTGCGCGTATGTAGGAGAATTACGGCATTTGTTCGAGTGAGGCCCATGGTGTAATGGTTATCATATCTGACCGGCAATCGGAAGATCCCGGGTTCGATTCCCGGGTGGTTACCTCATTTTTTCATTTGTTTCGTTCTCTCTCCTCATCTTGCGCGGAAATTCTCCTATACAAGCGTCGTCTTTACGTTAATTATACTGCGTGTTTGCAGTTAAAATGTATATACTGTACGGCATGCGGGAGGTGCCCCCTGGGGCATTGGTTTCTGCGCGTATGTAGGAGAATTACGGCATTTGTTCGAGTGAGGCCCATGGTGTAATGGTTATCATATCTGACCGGCAATCGGAAGATCCCGGGTTCGATTCCCGGGTGGTTACCTCATTTTTTCATTTGTTTCGTTCTCTCTCCTCATCTTGCGCGGAATATTCTCCTATACAAGCGTCGTTCTTTACGTTAATTATACTGCGTGTTTGCAGTTAAAATGTATATAATGTACGGCATGCGGGAGGTGCCCCCTTGGGGCATTGGTTTCTGCGCGTATGTAGGAGAATTACGGCATTTATTCGAGTGAGGCCCATGGTGTAATGGTTATCATATCTGACCGGCAATCGGAAGATCCCGGGTTCGATTCCCGGGTGGTTACCTCATTTTTCATGTTCGTTCTCTCTCCTCATCTTGCGCGGAATATTCTCCTATACAAGCGCGTTCTTTACGTTAATTATACTGCGTGTTGCAGTTAAAATGTATAATAATAATATATATATATATCCAGATTTTCCACTGCATTTTCAGAATTTTAACTTTCAAAACTCCCAGATATGTGAGGGAGACGCTATAGCAACGCTGATCAGTTTAGTTTTCTCAGGATTGTTGTGCTTACACATAGTTCTTTATTCAATAAATTTTACTTTTAAGGTCGTACAGCAACCATGTATGATGTATCCTACATTAAAACACATAATTATATCAGTCGATAGAGCAGAAAAAACATGCATACAGCTATGTAAACTTTTCAAAATATAAAAAATAATTATGTTAATTGAATGTCCGGTTAGGTCAACTGGGTAATTGTAAGTATATCCCCCCCCCCACCAATTTTGACAGAATATTTTCGTTAAAACTAACGAAAATATCAGGACTTAACCTAACCAATATCAAGGGCGTACAGTTGATCTATTAGTAAATAGTAAATTCTATTCCAGAAACAAACAATGTTATAATTAATAATAGATCAACTGTACGCCCTTGATAATGGTTAGGTTAAGTCGTATTTTCGTTAGTTTTAACGAAAATATTCTGTCAAAATGGTGGGGGGGGGGGAGATAACCTACAAGTACCGTCAACTAGTCAGGTTCACTATGTATTTTGTTCAAATTTTATGGAGATTAGCAAACCAGTACATTTTTGAGAAGCTTATGGCATCAGGAATATGAAAAGTAATGTTTACATTTGCGCAGATGCCTGCTTGGCGGCCATTTTGGCGGCAGTTGCAAGTGTTTATAAATCCTGATGCTTCAATAATTTTGCAGTATTTTTGCAGTAGTGTTACAATATTTAATTTTATACTGTAAAAATTTATGTTAACACAACTAGTACACAATTATCTTGGTGTTGGTTAATATAGTCGTGGCTCTCTTTCTTTTCAATGCCTGAGTCATCATGAGTGAAGACCCGGGAACAGCAAGTTGAGTTCGGTCAAGTCGTCCATGGACACAGTAGACTGGAAGCAGTGCATTCTTTGTTAGGAGTCCACTGCCAGCAAAGGAACACTTGTTCAATATCCTAGAACAGAATCATACCAGAAACTACTCGATGTAGTGGAAGAAAGAGCCAGCTTACAGGATGGAAAATATGTTGACATCCAAAGACGCCTCAAAGACTTTACCAAAGAAATATTGATTGAAAGGAAACCCATGTGGCATCGAAGTTGTTATTCTGATGCCACAAATCAAATATCCATACAGCGAGCGAGAGACCGCTTGCAGCATGCCATGTCTACAGGAACCTATGCTGTGAAAAAACGTGGCATAAAAGAACAAGCTCTGAAATGGAGCAATCAGCAACCCAGGCGCCTCAGCACCTTTCACTAGATCTGCGACAGAACCGTTGACAAGGGATCACTGCTTCTTAGGGATCACTGCTTCTTATGTCAAGAAGATGATGACCAGCATCTCTTCACCGTACGAACTGAAAACGCGGGGAAGGCACTTAGACGAGCTGTGGATATTTCCCAAGATCCAGTATTGATGACAAGACTAAGCAATGCACTCTCACCAAGTGATGCCCATGCGATAGATGTAAGATACCACAAACCATGCTGGACACGATATGTGTCCATGTCCTGAGAGATGATGCCAGCAACGGGCCAAGTCTACAAAGGCAGACTACCAATGCATGTACCATGCTTGATTGAGCTGATCAATCTCATTGAATATCAACCCAAAATAAGTCATCTACCCATGGATGCCATCGATAAAACCTACATATCTATACTTGGTGGTAGTGATGAGGCACAGAAGCACACTCGACAATGACACGACAGTGGCTAAAGGACAAAATTCTTGCAGAGTTACCAAGTGTGAAGTCAGTGAGGCAGAAAGACAGAAGAAAACCATCTCTTCTTTACTGTCCTGAAGCCTGCGAAGAAGATATGGTCTACACTTCCTTGATGCAAGATGCCACAAGTGAAATGGACAAGATAATGATGATATACAGGACAGCCAAGTTAATACGCAACAGCACTGCCAATTTCGCTGAGGAGAAGGAAACACACACAATTACAGTATCCAGCACAAGAGAGGATGTCCCGACCGAGCTGTACAGCCAGTGAGGGCAGTATCTAGATACATGTATCGCCGATACGTATCGATCGATACTTTTGTATCGGTATCGGTATCGCTTTAGCTACTTGAAAAGTATCGATTTATCGATATCGCTAAGGTCAATTTTCTTAAATGTATCGAAAAAGATCGTTACTTCGATACATCGATACATTAATAAGAATTTTTAAATATTTAAATAGATGTTATAATATGACACTACTGAGTTATATTTATGAATATACATAAATAATATGAATGAAAATGAAAATGAAATGAAAATGAAAAGGTTTATTGGCAGACTATAGTCCATATGACAAATATTATTAATACAATGACAGTTCATACACTAAGGATAAAAATATATACAATTGATTAGAAATAATACTGCACTGTCGAAGTTAAGTGGAGCTACAGACAGACGTTTTCGTACCAAGAAGTCCATAGCTTAGAGGATAAATGGCAGGACTCATGGATAGCTTGGATGATCGGGTTGGTTGATTTTTTAATTCTTTGCATTAGACTGTGTTGAGCACGTCTAGTTACCTCCGGGAAGCTCGGAACATTGCGGGTAGCAAACATTTGCGAAGCTGAGCAATCTCGGGGGTAATTTATGCAAGAGTCTAAAAAACCTGTTGTACAGCAAATTAGGGTTCTGCCAGAACCTTTTTTATAATTCACCCAGAGTTGCTGACGTTATATTACTGCAGAAAGTACGAAAGAGTGTGTCTTAGCTTCTCTTGTACAGAAACGAAAGTTCCTTATGTCATATCGCTTTAGCACACAGGCTTCAGATTGTTTTCTTATATCCGAGTCATCACTCAAGGAGCTGGTAATAGTTTGACCCAAATACTTAAACTCTTGTACTTCCTCAATTACTTCACCATTCATTTTAAACCTTATATCAGCTGGCTGATTACAGCTTTTAGGATGAAATTGCATAACCTTAGTTTTTGTAACATTAAAAAGAATATCATGTTTCTGCGAATACACTTCGCAGACATTTAGTAGCCGATCCAGACCTTTAACAGAGGGACTTATTAACACCATATCATCGGCATAAACTAAGTTATTTATCCTTGTGTTATTATTAAATATTTATTTAATGACAGTACTACTCTACTGGTCACGTCACACAGTACGGCGCAACGTTTAAACACGTTTGTACTTGTGTTATTGAGATTAATTAACCATAATATAGAAACGCTCATAATATAGAAACGCTCATATAATATAGAAACGCTCATTGGCGTTGCAACACTATTGGCCACGCCCACTCGGTGTTGAGTTTAAACAGGTTCATACTTGTAACGCAGCGATTCCTCTTGTATATACTAGTATAAACCAATAATATCTAATACCTACATATTAAATGAATAATTATAAAAATGTACAGGCGATGCATGTATCGGTATCGGTATCGCTTAAGACATCTAGAAAGTATCGGCGTATCGGTATCGCCTAAGACGTTCTTCATGTATCGGTATCGCTTTAGCGATTTTCATGTATCGATGCCCATCACTGTGTACAGCCTTATACGGTGGATTTTGGTGGGATCTGAGGAGGAGCTGCAAACGGAGATGAGGAGCAGGACAGTTGATAGGTCAGCATTGACCATAAGTCAGAATATCATGTATGCTTTCAAGACCAGGAGACAAGTGCACCACGTGCCCAAGATGTTCATGCAGAAGGAATAACTTGCCTTGCACAGAACTATGCTTGTGCGGCACAGAATGCGAAAACGATGCAGACTGTAATGTTGAATATGACACTGAGAGTGATGATGATGATGTGTAATGATGTGTCAAACTGAGATAGGAAATACGTCTATACGTATGCTGTTGTCACTACCAACAATTTGAGTGTGCATTTTTTCATGAAAATACAAACATAATTTCACAAACTTCTTCTTTTCTTGGTTTTTGGTGTTCATAATCACTAATTTGACATAAGCTTTGGATTCCTTGGGCCTGGAAACATAGGATTAGCATTTAGAATGAAGTTTCTATGTCAATTACAAGCCGAGATATTCAGAAATTCTTATTTTATGGCGGCCATTTTGAAAATCCAAAATGGCGGCTATGCAGGCATCTGCGCAAATGTAAACATTGTTTTTCAGATTCCTGATGCCATAAGCTTTCCAAAAATGCACTGGTTTGCTAATCTCCATAAATTTTGAACGAAAGTGTTTTTATTGACATAGTGAACCGGACTATACTGTACACTAGCGTGTAGCGTCATTGGGCAAAGTGTAACGGATCAAGAGGCACATTTCAGGTTTTGTACAATTGACCTCCCTAAATTCAAAAATGAAAACGAAAATTTTTTTGTGACAAGTGCAACACCTCCTTTTTCGTATGTGAAAATCGTGAAAATTGCTAGTTACCCATAACTTTTGGACATTTGCTTTCCTGGGTTTGAGCTATCATTTGACCCCTTACAATGTACTGCTTTTCAGGAAAATAGAAAAATTTATTTCTGGAATAAACATATACACTGTAGGTAGGTAGGTAGGTAGACTAGATAGTTTTATCTAGTAAATGATACATTAAAATCTTGTTTAGTTTTGAATGATGGCATAAAGTCACGGGATTTAAGTACTGTTCTAATGTAACCATCTCTTGAATCCTTTCCATACACTGCCCCAGACGCTTCAGTTACCATCCTAACACAGCGTTCTACACCTTGGGAGTGACATGGTATCCGGACAACAGGGGGCTCTTCAGTGATCTTATCGAGTTGTTTGACAGAGAACTGCTTCGTGAGTGGTGGTTCCATTGTGCACTCCTCCACTGGTGGAAGTAAATCTTTCAAATTCTGAGCACTTTGTTTGATCTTTGGTGGCCGAAATTCTCTGACTTGCTGTTGAGCAGGTTTGGGAGCTCGTCGAATGGTCTTGATTACATCGATGGCCAATTTCCGGTTTGCTTGATCTGCATCTGCAAGCATTGCCAGTAGAACATTTTCAGGGTGAGCCCAATATGCATTTCTTTGGATCACAGGCCATGTGACAGTCTTGCTAGCTGGTGGCAGTAATCGTAGCAGCTTGATTTGCTCCAGGAAATGTTTTGGGCCATCTGTGCACCTTAGATGGCACTTGATGCTGAACCACATGGGTCCATAGTGGCACACGACAAACTGTGTGAGTGAATACAGTTCATCACTTGGCTGCGCCATCGCTACATATAGCCGACAAATTCTGCTGGCAGTTGTAACCCATCTTGCATGGGAGATTGGTCCAGGCTTCTCTCGTAGAAGATCTTCATTAATGACACCAGTCCTTATCGCTTTCATCATTCTGTAGAGGTAGGCTTGGTCACGACTCAATTCAGTAAGGTCAACATCCGGGAGAGTGTGGCCATCAGCAATACATTGAATTCCTCTAGAGGAAAGTGGCAAACTTTCACATGTGGCTAAAGCTTTGCCAATTGGTCCTTTCCATTGAGTTGCAGATTCTGTTGGGCCGATGAGTTCCTTGCACAAGTGGCGCAGTGGGAGTTCATTTAAATGCAGACTACAGATGAACCAGTGCAAAAGGCGACCCAGGCGGCACTCTAGCAGGTGTATTGCTCCACTTCTGTGCCCTGAGTTTGTGGCTGTGCTGTCGGCTCCCACTGCAATTATCTTGTCTGCAATACCCATTTCTTCAATCGCATTTTGAAGTCCATCCGCAATGACAGTGCCAGTTCCTCGTTCCAGTGTCAGATGGCTTAGATAGAAGGTTCCAGGCTCTCCGACCAGCACATACTGTAGTGGTCCTGAACTTTCTTTGTGCTGTACCATTTGTTTCCCTTTTTCTCTTTGACAAGTGTCATGTCTTTCCGCCCATCAAAAAATAAAGCAGTGACTTCCACATCGTGGTAAGTTACTGCTGCCTTCAGATCACTCCGTACCTTCTGCCGTGCTCTCCATACTTTGTGGTGGTCAATTACGTTTATCTGACCATCAGAACTAATGATGCCATAGTCAACCAATGTTGCAGTGCTGATAGCTGCAGCAGCCCTGTTCGATACACCATACCGGTCAGCTTCCAAAGCAACAGTGGGAATCGGTGTGATGTTCCTGTCCTCTGGGCACTATCACCCATCCACTCATCACCAACACTTTCACCACTGGAGTCTGCTTCTGCTTGAAATGATTCGACCATATCTGCAGAGGATGCTATCTCTTGCCGTTCCGTTTTTCTTCTATTCTCTTCTTCTTGTCTTTCTTGCATCCGATCCTCTCTTGACTTCCTTCTCTCCATCATCTGAGTCACATTCGTATCCACCCGACTGATCTGCATGATCGGCGTGGTTCTCTGGTCGATCAGAAAGGCATGCTCTCGTCGTGGAACTTTCATTCTTTTTCACAGTGGCATGCAGACAGATCATCGCATTGGCAGACAGCTATGTCAAACAATTGATTCAGGCTTTCCTCGAACTTCTTGGTTTTTGTGGCCTGCTTGCCTTGCTTCGATGCTTGTGAGCCTTTTTCCATAAATCGGAGCAGCTTGGTCTTCACATTCCTGATTGGCTATGATGGAATGTTAGCACGATTCCAAAGGTCAATGAGTGTTTGGCATACCTCCGGAAGAATCTCCCTGTTGCTGGTGTACTTGTTCTCCTTCAAGAAGAGGAAATGCCTTGCAACTTGTATACGGGTTGGAAGTTCAGACAGAGGAAGCTCTGATAATGGAGAACCAAAGACAATGTGGCTGGCAGATCCCCGTGTTCTTTGCGTGCTCATTGTACCAGCAAAACTCAACAAGTATCACACAGGAACACTGAAACAAAAACACAAACGTATAAATAAAAAATATAATGATTATGAGTATATATATATAAGGCTTGGTTTATTGGTAAACAATAAGTTTACCAATATATATATAGGGTGATTCAGCAAAGAGTACATTAAATTGGAGGATGAAGTCCTTGGATAATTCTAAACCACAATGTCTCTATGGTAAAATGTCCGATTCTGCATAGTTTCCATGTTACAATACATTTAAGATGTTGTATTAATGAGAGTGAATATGAAGTGAAACCCCCGTAGGTTTTTTTAATCATTTATTCACAGATCTCTACAGTGTGACCCCTCTTTGTTACAACCTAAAGGAAATGTTCAAAGTTGCCCCCTTCTGCCTCAATGCAGACCTGTACACGTCGTACCATTGAATGTCTGACGCGTTCCAGAATGCCTGGACTGTTTAATTTGCTCGCACCTGTCACGAACACGTGGCCATAATTCTTCTCTTGTTTGAACCTCTGTATCATACACCAACGTCTTCAAATGGCCCCACAGGTAGAAATCCAAAGGGTTAAGATCTGGGGAGCGGGGTGGCCAGGGAACGGGGCCACCACGCCCTATCCACCTGTTGGGATAAACAGTATCCAGATATTCCCTTGATGCTCGGGCAAAATGTTCTTTTCTGGAACGCGTCAGACATTCAATGGTACGACGTGTACAGGCCTGCACTGAGGCAGAAGGGGGCAACTTTGAACATTTCCTTTAGGTTGTAACAAAGAGGGGTCACACTGTAGAGATCTGTGAATAAATGATTAAAAAAACCTACTGGGGTTTCACTTCATATTCACTCTCATTAATACAACATCTTAAATGTATTGTAACATGGAAACTATGCAGAATCGGACATTTTACCATAGAGACATTGTGGTTTAGAATTATCCAAGGATTTCATCCTCCAATTTAATGTACTCGTTGCTGAATCACCCTGTATATAAATATACTGCACACACACATATGTATTATATATATAAATATCCATAGGTATATATATACATTATACACCCTAAGAAAACTTATAAACAATGTAAAACACAACAAAACAAAGAAATGTGTATAATGTATATATCACAAAACGCACCTTTCGTTAGTACCTTGGGGTTTTTGAACACCCCATCCACAGAAAAAACACTTGTTTCTCTCAAGCCAAGCAAGCTAGGGTAGAACTAAGAAATTTCATGGGATGACTCACTGAGAATAATTAGAAAGCTGCCAAAAGTACCATGTCAGTCAGTGTTGCAGAAAATTTTTGATTTCTTTTCTGAAATCAGCAAGGTTGATTGTACAAAACCTGAAATGTGCCTCCAGATCGCTCATGACGCTACACGCTACTGTACAACCTTGACGATTGGTTAGGTTAAGTCCTGATATTTTCGTTAAAACTAACGAAAATATCACGGCTTAACCTTATATGAAATCCCTGAACATTTTAGAGATTTCATGAAGTCCGTAGTTACGCAGATTCCCTTAACATATATACCAATCAGAATCTCTTAGTTATTCTAACAATACCGCACAACTGACTACGGTCAGCAGTATTGCCTGCACACATTTAGTTTAGCTTATGTTGTTAGGAGTTTTATGCAAGATTCCCCTACGTTTACGTCCTTTGAGTAATCTAAACTGAATTAGTCTGCTGGAGTGTTACATTTAACATGAATAGGTACACTTGTTTTTCAACAGGCATCAATGTTGACGGACTGGGCCTAATCGCTTTTGAAATCTTCAAAGAGTGATAAGTGCAATCAGGTTCCTTGGTGAGCGTGGGCTTCCTCTGCATGGTGGTGATGAAAAAGTGGGTTCTACAAAGAATGGAAATTTCTGGGTATGATGGAAGTTATAGCCGAGTTTGACACTTTCCTGGCAGAACATATACAGAAACATGCGAAAAAGGGTAGTGGACATGTAATTTATGTCATCAACCATTTCTGAGGAGTTCATTGAACTGATGGACAAGAAAATTCTTAGCACTATTGTTTCGCGGATAAAATCGTCAAAATATTTTTAATTTTTCTGTATCGGTGGCTTCTACTCCAGATATTAATACTGATCAAGCCACTGCTAGATATTTGGGAGCTGATGGTCTTGTTGAAAGATTTTTTAACATTGATGGACAGTCGTGGTCGCACTGGTCAAAAATTAAGATCACTTTTTTATTTCTTGAAATGGACGGCATTGATATATAAAACTGCCGTGGTCACTCCCATGATAAGCAGCCAACGTGGGTTGGCGATACAATGGGATGCAAATTTTGTTACATCGAAAAGTCCACAGGCAACATCATTCCTTTCTAAACATTCATTAAATCTGTTGGGCAGGCTGCTGTTGATTGTTGTGGTGTAGTAGTAGTTTTTACGATTTTTGCAGAGATTACACCTTTTCAAAATCAAGATGG